>CM024536.1:4718264-4955160 GCA_014182385.1 Eucalyptus viminalis
AACTTGAGGGAGAGATTGCTACCTTCTGTCCTATAGCATCCTGGATTACGCTCATGTGAGTACTTATTCCGGCAATGACTTTTCCACTCGACAATTCAGTATCGAAAGCTCCAATCTCCTATCTGAGGAGCGATCTTGGGAATTCTAATCTGATCTGTGCTGTTTGTCTTTCGCTCGCGAACATCCAACATCCAATTTATGCAGAAAATTGGAAGCCACGCGAATGCTTTTTTACTGCATATTTTCTATACTACTAGTTTTCTCTCCTGTAGTTAATCCATTGCTTCTTCCTAACTTTATTGCTAATAGTCCAATATGACAAATGATTATATGATACTTCCGATCCCATAAAAATTGATGCGACGTTTGGGAGTGGCACGCCATTTGATAAAATATTGGGTACCTTAACAGTGCCACGCAATCCGTGCCCTGATCCATTCATGGGTCGACACCTGTTCAGGGACAGGTCCACGTCTGCTTTCTCTTCTCGTCGCTTCTTTCCTCCCAATAACTCTCGGCTCGGCTGGTGGCTCGGCTCGACTGATAGGAGAGAGGATGGATGAATGGGTAATAAATACGCGCAGCACTCCCGCTTAAAATTTCTCTCTCCTCGCTTAAATTTTCTAGATTTTGTCTCTCTCCTCGTGGAAGAGCAGACAGTCTTCTCTCTCCTCTTTGCTCTCTCTTCCTCCTCCGACGCTCCTTCCGGTCCTAGCGATTCCTCCGACGACCGTCGCTCCTCCCGACGACGGCCTTTCTCTCTCCACTCGACGGCCTCATCTCGGGGCTCCATTCTCTCGGCGCACTTCTTCCTAAATCGCGCTCTCTCCCGACGGCCGATTTCGCTCGCCTCTCTCCGTCCCCGACTCGCGACCGAGAAGCAATTGCTCCGCCCCCCTGCCGAAGCAATCCTCGAGAAGCCCTAAATCTGCGACCGCATGTCAGGTTCGATTTTATTTCCGGGTTTTTATGTTCGCATCTTTGTTTTGGGGGAGAAATCTTGGCCTAAATCTGCGACCAGAAGGTGGCTGGTTTCTTGCTTCTGATTGAAAGCACAGCAACGCGAGAAAGCTTAGGCGAACCGTTGATGACAAAACACCAGTGATTTAATTTGCTTGCTGTCCGACCATTTTTTCGTGCAGATACTTGAGCACTTAGCAGATCTCAAGTCTCCTTGGAACTGCCCCGACTTGACGGCAATAAGCAAAAGGTAAGACAAGGACTCTGCTTAGTTCTGGTGATTCATGACTTGATGCTGCCGTCAAGTGTGTCGTTTGCTGCAATGTCGTTCTTACATAAGCGAACTTACAGATGCTGGTCTCACCCGCCTAAGGATGGAAGCATATATCTGAGATGTCGCTCAATTATTTGCCTCTACATTTAGCATTGCCTAGACTCTTTCAATTATTTACTTGAATTTTAACAATACTAAGGTTTTGTCTGATTTCCCGCTCTTGTCATCCTGATCTTTGGTTTGTTATATGCAATCTCTTCACAATCTTCACTATCTATAGCTAGTGATCTAAAGAATGACTGTTAACATATCTTGGTTCTTTTGTTGTTTATTGTAATCTATGGTTGAATATTGGCTCTTTTGCCTTTTGAAGTAATCTGAGATTTTGGAGCATGTTTGGTGATTACTTTAAGGATTTCTTCCTCAAGAACTAATGTGTTAGAGCTGTTTTTTATGAACTTCTTTAATCATCTAATAGATTTTTCCATTGCTATCCAAAATGATGTTATCTTTTCTTTCCATATAGGTCTTTGAGAATATAATCATCAATTTAAGATGGTGCATACATGTTCATAGTAAGTCTCTAACCAGCAGGCCTCAGCTAATGTTAATTTTGTTTATTCGGATGTGTATGTTTGCAAGGTGACAGCTAGAATTTGTTTTATTATCCCTTGGTCATATCTTTTTGAGGGTTGCTTCTTGGAAAAGCTGCGGCCTGCAGGGGCTTTGAGTTCCTGTAGACTGTAGAGGAAAATGAAAATGTGTGAAATGTGAGTGGGACTGGAAAAGGCAATAGCACTCTGTAGCTGATGTTGGAGATTTGTTTCTTGGCTATTGTATTTTGAAGCAGTCCTAGCTCTATCATTTTGTTGAAAAGAAGTACCCCCAACAAAAAGATGTGTGACTATTACCAAACATCATCTCTGTGTGTTTGTCTTCAGCTGATAGATATGACTCTCTTGGAAGTATTTCTTTGGATTAACTGTGCACCTTAGAAATTTACATGCTTTTACTCCTGCGTCTTTGCTGTCATTTAATGAATGCGAGCATTGTGATAGGTTACATAAGCACATCAATAAACGATGGTCCTGGATGTTTAACATTGAGATGTCCTGATCCATCTTGTGGTGCTGCCGTTGGTCAAGACATGATACATCTATTAGCACCTAAAGAAGATAAGAAAAAGTATTCTCAATATCTTCTTCGCTCGTACATTGAAGACAATAGAAAGGTATATGTGCAACCGTATTCTTTTTCTTTGTCTGAAGTTTTTTTTTTTTAATTTTTAAAGTGTGATAATGACTTTGCACTACTGGGTGCCTCTTAAATGAAATATAACTTCCTTTACCTCATTTTCCTACTGCCAGACCAAGTGGTGTCCTGCCCCTGGTTGTGAATACGCTGTAGAATATATTGCTGGTAGTGAAGGTTACGATGGTTCCTGCCAATGCTCTTTCAACTTTTGCTAGAATGTAAGCTTCTTTTTGGAAATTTCTTGTATCAATATGTAGCAAGTAGTGTGTTGACATCCTTTTGATTTGATCTACTGCAAAGTGTACGAGAGGAAGCTCACCGGTCCCGATTGTGGCACTCGTGGGCACGTGGATCATGAAGAACAGTGCTGAATCTGAAAACATGAACTGGTACATATAACTTTAAGCATGTAGAATTTGCCATCATTTGGGTTCTATGACAATGGTGTACAACGGATTGTGTGGTCTTTCCTCTTTCAAGAAACAAGAATGTTTTATGTGACTTACTTAGCAGGTTGGACATAGATAGTCCTATTTTGGCATGCTTTTATCGAGCGGTATGAGATATTCTAAAATCAACCGGTCGGCGCATACGGGAGTTCCACAATTATCTCCTTTCTGTAGTTAAATTTGGAATCCTTGGTTAGTGCATTCACATATTTTCTCTGGAGGAGATCCAATAATGCTAAATTGGATGATTTGTTTGGAGGATAATGATGTCACCCATGTCATTTTGAAGTTTGAACATATAGCTTCTAAATGTGTCATTTCTTTTTTTCTTATTTCAGGAAAAATACTAAGTTTAGCCACTGCAATTCTCCTTTTGATTTATTTATGCATGTTTATTACTCCCATCTGGTCCTATACAGATATAGAACTACCAATAGGCGGGAAGAACCATCTATATGGATTATATAACAAGTCAATGCTTGCATGGAAAACCTGACTAGTGTTATTTTCCCTATATAGTTTTCAGTTGATTTTTTTTTTTTTTTTTTGGGAGGGGGGCTGGGGCGGTGGGAAATCTTTTGGAGATACCAGG
Organism: Eucalyptus viminalis; assembly: GCA_014182385.1. Classification (NCBI taxonomy): domain Eukaryota; kingdom Viridiplantae; phylum Streptophyta; class Magnoliopsida; order Myrtales; family Myrtaceae; genus Eucalyptus; species Eucalyptus viminalis. The sequence continues at coordinate 4,721,794 of CM024536.1, forward strand.
TAGACTTTGTTTAAGTGTCTATATTTGTGCTTGATCTTAAAATTCTACATTCATCATCCTTCTGACCTCGACAAACGTATAATATGAAAATTTATAGGATAAGGTCTTTTTTTCTGTTGAGGGTGGTGGATGGGACCGATGGAAATGGAGTCCAATCACTCTGCTACATTTCCGAAGCTTTGATTGAGCTAGTAATGGTAGGAGGCGCTTCAACGATCTGACGGGATGGGTTTTCTAGAATACTTTTAATGACTGATATGGTGTTGTCAAAATGGAGTCTTTTTATCCTGTTTCCGGACGGTTTTATCGGGCTTATCTCTCTGTTATTTTGTCTGCCTTTTGGGTCATACCCAGTTTATCAGAGCAGGCCGGGGATTCATGCTGAAAATATATGTTTGGAGAGTTTGTTATTTGTGAACTTGTTGGTGCCATGTTGACAACCTGTGTGAATGGAATTGAAGCTCTTTTATAGAAATAAAATTGACCTTGTGGAGAATGTTGTGATGGGACATGCTAAAGTTTGATCAACCTAGTGCCTATTGTTTGTATCTTTCATGATTTGTTGTGGCAATATGTTTTGTTAAGGTGGGATGACAGGATAGAGCTAAGGTTTTACATAATGTCTGGAAGAATATGACTCTTTATTTCACGTGAAATGTTGGCAATCCTACCTCAGGTTTGCCTTTAAGAATGAATTTGGACAGTCGTGCTCCCTCCAATAATTGCCACATTTTCTTAATTTGGATGCAAAAAGTTTGAGGAAGTCTTAAATAAAATAGTGATTCAAGTGTCCAGAAATGTCATTATGTGCAAATATGTGGTTGTTGCTCGGCTTTCCTAACAGATATGAAATGATATGCAGGATTCTAGCCAATTCAAAGCCTTGTCCAAAGCGTAAGCGGCCAATAGAGAAAAACCAAGGGTGTATGCATATGACTTGTACACCTCCTTGTAAATTTGAGTTCTCTTTGGTAAGGTTATTTTCTTCTAAATGGAGCATTTTCATTTGTTTTTATGTACTCATTTTTATTGGGCGTATTCTTGTTGTGATACAATGTAATTCCCTTGGAATCCGTATTGTACGCCTTACTTGTTCTATATTACTTTTGCAAACAAGCTCTGTCTGGGTGCATGGTCTGACCATGGTGAGAGAACTGGTGGTTTCTATGCCTGCAATCGTTATGAGGCCACTAAGCAAGAGGGAGCGGTAGGAATTGAAAAACTTTGGCTTTTCTCGGGCAAAGTTATGTGAACACCGTGGAACTAACATTGTAGGTTTTGGTCGTGTGAAAATACCTTTTTGTAGTATGATGAGGCTGAGAGAAGAAGAGAGATGGCGAAAAACTCATTGGAGCGATATACTCATTATTATGAACGATGGGCGAGCAATCAATCCATAAGTAGTGAATCTCTCCCTGTTTACTATCTCTCTCTCTCTCACTCTATAAACTGTCATATAATCTAGTCAAGGGAATTGAGTGATCAATGATTTTTGTGTTCAGATTGAATTATCCAAGTTTAAGAATGCAGAAGCCCCTGTTTACTATCTCTCTCTCTCTCTCAATCTATAGGAATCTTTATGGCAAGTGAAGATGCCGGACTACAAAAGGTCCCATCCTTTCCATCAATAATCGAGGCTTTTTTTGGAAGTGCCACCACAGCCAATATATTTCCCAACTTCCAAGTGCCACATGGACATGCTGCCAAGGCAAGAACAAGCTAAGCTTGTAGCTTGTCCTGGTAGCAGCATTGTCACGAGAAGCTCGGCAAGAGTGGGAAGCACACGCTTGCTGGTGCAAGGGCCGTGCAAGGGTTGCGCTGGATATCAAAGTCTCCTCAATCGGAGTTCACCAAAATCCAATGCAAGTGGTAATTCAGCTATAATGTTATTCAAAATTTTTGGACCTACTGGGTGCACTGCCTGATGAAAGCAGGTGGATTTGATCGGGTTCAACTGCAGGTGCAGCAACTTCCTATAATTCAGCACGGGTGAGAAGATCCAGCTACCTAGAGACCATGCAATAAAGACAAATCTCATGAACTGATTAAATCTAGACCTTTGGCCTATACAGGTGGCCCTAATCCAAAGTAGTTTGCACTAAATAGATGAGATTAGATGGATGACCTCCGGTTGCTCTTCGAGATGGTGCATCAGCATCACTATTCTGATATGCATAGCTGCCCCTCTGATCACTGGACCGCTGCCCAGGATGCTATTGCTAAAGGAATCCCCATCCGTCATCAAGGCAATAAGAATTTGATAATATCTTAGAATGCAGGAGCTGCGTTGAAGGGTCTCAGACTCTAGTTTGATGCTAGTTTGACTTCCTGTGAGCGCAGCATGCCAGCTAGCTCATGTCTTGAAGCTTTAGCATTGAGGACATTTTCTCATGTAAACAGCATTTGCAACGCAGCTTATGATAGCACAATTTATTTGTTTCTGGGTACGGAATTTGTGTCTCTAACGACATGCCACTCGGAATCTCGGATGGATGGTGTCATCCTGGTTGTAAAAATTTGTGATTTGAAGTATTACTAGTTAAGATTTGGCAAATCATAAGCATGCAAAACGTCTCTTGTGCATTTTAGCATGTGAACTGGCCTAGGCTCTGCAAACAAAATCTGCACAAAATGGATATCCAATTCCCAACTTGCTGATCGTCCTTACGCTGGACACCCAGTTAAATTCTAGTTCTCCTTTCAACCGTTTCCAGCTAAGTCAAGTAGGACACATTGCTCCTAACCCCAAGATGCGGCCATGGCATTATACTAAAATCTTGATCGGTTCTAATCTGATTAGACAAAGACATTGCTCTGAAGTTGCAATTGAGAATTTTGACTAAATTGCGTAAGCTTTCACCTTATTCATCTCAGAATTGAGAGTTTACTGCAACCTAAAATTGCTTGATGCCTACTTGTTTTGCGAGAAGCATTAATGAGTTTTGTTTTGCCAAGCAAACAAAGAGATTTGAGAACAAGTCAGTCTTATATACTTAAAATCTGGCTCCAATGTTTTATGACAATTGAGATGAAGTATACTGAGCAAGTCTTCTGCTCAAAAGATCATATGTACATCCCCCTTTATTCAAGGATAACATAAATATGGAATCAACTCAAACTAATCTCTCAAGGATAATGAACGTCTTGAGTTCATGTTAAAATAATATTTACTACAATTCGTTCATGCCATCACCTTATGCGATAGACCAAAATTAAACAGGTGGCGTTGATGAAATCAAGAAAGCAGAATGAATTAAACCATACTCATAATCCAAAACTTGAGCTTCTCTAGTTTTTCTTCATCTAGAAGCTGCTGAACATTCGTTGGCAGTCTTTTTAATGTTCAAATGAACCCCTGGAGAATGATCAGCCATTTGGTAGAAAAGTAGTCCAATCCCATTTGGGAAAGTAAAGTTCCCGTAACTTAAGCATGCACAAAACTATAGACAGCAATTTCTAGTATTACAACAAATGTAGTTCTTGCGCTGCCGAAGATAAGGAAACGAACCAAGAGTGCATTGAGCATCTGTCATCCCAAAATATCATTCAAATAAAGGGGAAATCAAACACACCAATTTTGGCTACAGAAATTAGAAGCATAAGAGAGTGCTCAAAGCAACCAAAGCTATACACAGTTAATCCAATACATCACATGTTCCTGTTATTTCTGCCTGGACTTTTTGGCAGACTTTCAGCTCTCAAGTTTCTTTCCTGCAGCCTCAAACTCTTCTTCACTGGGTTCTGAACTCTGCATTCCACCACCGTATTTATTCATAAGAGATGAAAACATGGAATCAAAATGCTCCTTTCGCTCGCTACGGCACTGAGATATAATTGCAAGAAGATTGTCTGACTTCTTCGCTCTATCAGAAATGGGAAACAAAGGTTAGCATTCCAATTCAAAAGAAGAACATACTACTAACAGTACAGTCAAGAAATCGAAGCAAAAATTATGTAGAATAAAAAGCCCGGTGCAGCTGTGTCACTCACTTCTCCCTCTTTCTAAGAGGATCGTAGGTGGTTCGTTTTGGAAATTTGCTTTGCCCACTTCTCGTATGCCTTGGTTGTCTTCAACGTTCTGTAGGACACGAGAGAAACAGAGCATGCATTAAGCACTATATCAGGATAGTGTACGCTACATTATCAAGCACGCATAAGATCTAGGCTACTAAACACTAGTATCCTCGGACCAGCATTATTTAGAAACATAAAGAGACAAAAAAGGATGCTCTCCATAAAAGTAAATGAGCAACCTGTGCTAAATTTTATCATTGTGAAAGAAACTTATTTTTAAATATTGACCTCGCTGTTATTAAACTCTATAAAACACGATGAAGCCCAGCCCTGCTTGAAGTCTCAAATTCTGAGGTTTAAAAGTAAATCTAACGGTCAAGAAAAGATCAAATTGTCAAAAAACCAACCTGCTGCTATTGCATCATCAATGATATCCTTAAAGCAGTGGGAATCAAGCTTGGGATCTGAACAGAGCATTGAACAGTAAAGCCTGTGAAGGAAAACGTACAAAAGATTTCAAATACTTTTATGTCAGATAGGCATCTATAAGAAAGGAAAAAAGAGAGGAAAAAGGACATATCAATCCCACCTGTTCATGTTACCCTTGAATTTTTCGTATAGATCAATAAGATCATTCTTTTCAGAATCAGAACCTCTATAGTTTGCCTCAAACTCTTCGATGTCTGCCTTCGGTAACCACCCGGATGAAGCCATGTCGGATAACTTCAAACCTAGAGATATTCATGCAAGAGAATGTCATTCACATCAGAAAGATGTCATTCCGAGTAGAATATGATTAACCTTGTATACAGCTCTAAATACTCGTGCAGATTCTGAGCAACTTCCCCTACAAGGTCCTAAGTACCAGGAAGATAAATGTGAGAAAAAGCACTCACAATAATGAAAGAAAACTCTAATTGCCCAATAATATAAATTATCGTACTTGGGCTTAAAGTATATCACAATTTGATCATCTTTCATCACATTTTAGCTAGGCCATTTCAAAGCACAGAGTCTATGGACCATGCTATCTTAAATATATTCAACTAAGTAACATAATTTCTCTCTTTGCTTGGAGTAGATATTTATCTATCGAATAGAGATCAAGACTTAATTCTCTCCTGTTTTTTGTGACTATGCTTCTGCAGAGATTCGGGTGGAACTCACAGCATACAAAGTGCAACTCATGTCGATTTTATTATTCATCCAACATCACTTGAGATGCTAATTATATCTCATAAGCAATTTAACTGATCATTGGCTGTGATCTTTATTTAAGATGAGAAGCATTTCATTCGAATAGACACAAAGCAAATGGTCTAACTCTACTACAAGCATATTATTATATCAATTAACTAGATTAAAACATCAGAATGTCTATATAGACTCCGACATTCTCGGTCAAAATATGACAATTCATTGGGGTCAAATGCACTTGCTGTAACAAATCAGAATGCCTCTAAACTGCAACAGTAGGTAGGGAGCCAGTCCTTCAACCCAATCGTTCCGTGTACTCTTCCCACATGCTTTACAACAACAATTTACAAGCCTCAGAAACAACCATAGAAAGACATAAAAGGACTTATAGGTTTCATTATCATTTTGAGAAAAAGCGTGATGCAAAAATTTTCATTTTAATAAACAAATTGCTCTTTGTTGAAGGAAAATTCTCAAGACCTCATGGTTTTCCATCAGTAATATTCACTTCCCTACTCAATAATCTCCCTTGCAAGCATCAAATTGAAAAACTTGATTTTTGCTTACTGTAAAGGTTACACAGGAAACACTATAATGACTATCACACGCTTGCAACTAAAACAATTCATCCCCACCTCAATGTAGCTCTCAATTCGTGAAATGTCATTGCCTCAATTTTGGCCAGGTCATTATTAGGCAACACGGCTTCACCAATGCTTGCCCCAGAATTTTTCTGCAGAAAAAACGAATGCAAAATGGTCAAGTCCCCAAAACAGGGGTGGAACGATAGGTTCGATTAAAAGACAGTACCTTGACATGACTTTTGGTAGAACTAGGAACTGAAGCCACCAAACCTTTCGATTTCTTCCCTTTCTTGTCCTCAGAAGTCGCCGCCGACTCAGGTGTCGACGATTTCGACACGCCTCTTTTGGACACCATTTTGCTCGTTCCGAGCAAGACGATAGAACGACCAGCCCATAATCTTGGAGCAGCAGCGAAGCTACAACGTGCAAAAAAGTCAGCAACATGCTGAAGGACCGATCTGGAAAGAAAGACTATAAAATTCACGCTGGGTTCACGCAAAAATGAGAGTACCGAACTTCAAAGAAGGGGTGGTGAAACCCTGAACCCTAATCGAAATGCTTGCCTCATGGATGAAAGAATGCACAGAGAGACACACTCAGAGAGAGAGAGGCAGTATGGTGTTGCTGAGAAAGGAAGAAGAGACGCAGAACGAGGGCATACCCGAGACCTCACCGAACCGCGAGGGAAGAACCGCTAAAAGCGTGGAGGTCGTGGGAGAGGCGAGCGAAATCGGCCGTCGGGAGAGAGCGCGATTTAGGAAGAAGTACGCCGAAAGAATGGAGCCCTGAGATGAGGCCGTCGAGTGGAGAGAGAAAGGCCGTCGTCGGGAGGGAGCGACGGTCGTCGAAGGAATCGCTAGACGGACAAAGCGTCGGAGGACGAAGAGAGAGCAAAGAGGAGAGAGAAGACTGTCTGCTCTTCCACGAGGAGAGAGAGACAAAATCCAGAAAATTTAAGCGAGGAGAGAGAAATTTTAAGCGGGAGTGCTGCGCGCATTTATTACCCATTCATCCGTCCTCTCTCCTGTCAGTCGAGCCGAGCCACCAGCCGAGCCGAGAGTTATTGGGAGGAAAGAAGCGACGAGAAGAGAAAGCAGACGTGGACCTGTCCCTGGACAGGTGTCGATCCGTGAATGGATCAAGGCACGGATTGCGTGGCACTGTTAGGGTACCCAATATTTTCTCCGCCAAAATAAGCAATCTCTAGTGGGCCCTAGGAAACAGTGACTTTTGAACGGCGATTATGTGCGAAACGAGTGTGCATGTCAATAAAAAACTGAAATTCTGGTCCTGAACATGACCTTAAAAGGTTCCCTCCTGAAATGACAATCCCGAGAGGACTGACCCTCACAAGCCATTTAAAGGCAAGTGAGGGGAAGTAGTATGGGATAGTTGTCCCATTGGGTATCCCGGCCAAGCCCTTCTACAGGGTTAGGGACCCACCTCTGATCCCCGTGAAACCCTTCTCCTAGCATACTAGGCTAGGTTCAGGGACATGACGAGGCTCGGGCAGTGGCACGCTGCCCGACAGTGACTTTTGAACGGCGATTATGTGCGAAACAAGTGTGCATGTCAATAAAAAACTGAAATTCTGCGACTGAATAAAAACGTATGCATCTCCATCATCTAAGAAAAGCAAAAGAAGCCCACCTAGGATTCCAGCAGGGAAGGTTGCAAAGGCCATGTACCACACATATGGAACAACCTGAAAGAGCAAAGAAGAAAAGCACGAATGAAAAGCTCCAATGACACTGTGTGTGAATCATCCATATTTAGTAAGTTGGAACTCAAAGTCGCGCTAGGAATAAATATAGCCACGAGTTGACAGTAAGCTAGGAATTCAAGCGAAGTGCAGTTGTCTACCTTTTTCAGAGCATGTACCATGCCATCTTTGTCGTCGATATGACTCCCGAAAGCATAACAAATATCCAACAGGTTGAGCCATCCCGTGGACGACGGATCCTATGGTCCCTAGAGCCATTAAAATCCAATCAAGTGCGTCTGCATACTTCAAAAGCTTATAAAATGGCAAGCCTGTCGAGTCACTCTTCTTCTTCACTTCCTCCAGTACTTCTGTTTCCTTCCCTTCTACCTGCATGGGCTGTTCCGGCTGGGTAGACGTCTGCACCATTTTTCTTTTTTTCACATGCACAGAGGACCGACTGACGTGTTGACTCTTGAAGATTATATATTTATGAATACTATGCTGTGCAAGGAATATATGGAGCATATCCTTTGAGGTTCGGGAAAAATAATAGCCGGGAAGTCTTTTCCTTCTCAGCATTTCCGTTGATGTTTATGAGCCTGCTGCCACAGACAAAACATACAGAAACAGACATTGTCTGAGCAAGCAATTCTTAGTTTTATTCCCCTAGATTAATTGCATTCTGGTTTAAGAGTACCTCTTTTGCACCAAAAATGCTGGTTTAGAAAAATCGGAACCAGATCAATGAGATGCCAGAAAGGTCAGCATCGTTCGTCGAGATTCTTTGGGGTGTGTATTTTCCTCAAAAATATCGTGCATGTCCATTTAGGAAACATCTCACAAGATGCCTAACTAGCTAGCTAGAGTCTGTCCGTCTTGCGATCTCCTTAGATGCACGACGGACATTTTTTTTTTACATTACTTGGGGATTCACCAACCTAGAAGTATCTTGGGTTTAAGCTCTTCTTAAAGCTGTTCACATTTACTGCAGGGATTCGTTTTGCTCAGCATTTGTCACTTCTCTAACTCATTCCCCATCTAATCTTATATCTATCCTAGTCTCTGATTATTTGTTCTGCTCAAACCTGTAACTTGGTGATCTAAGGAGTAGGAAACCCATTTTCCTCAGCCTTTCTCATCCCTTTCTCTCTCTATTTTGGCAAGAAAATATTTAACAGTTCTCTCACTGTGATAGTTGCAACTGTACGCCGAAATGAATTCCATTGTTGAGTTGATTCAAGTAAAGTCGGGTTCTTGAAGATCAAGCTTACAGTCCATTCATTCCCGAAAAGAATGTGGTATTCCTCCACTCGACTCTGGAGAAACTTTGTGATCGGACAACGTCCCTGTCCGGCACTTAAATTAATGACATCATTAGATGGCAGTTTCTCTTGTTCCATTCTATGGTGGATAAGGATACTCTGATTTGACGCATTCAAGGGATAACTTTATTCTGTTTCAGCAAAATGCAAACACATATGAAGTATGAAACAGCCAAGACTTGGCCAACGAAGTAGCTTGTGAAATTGATATTAGTTTTCTCTGATATGGCAATAAAAAAAGGAATAGAGCCACATCTGCCAGGTTTCGAATTACCCGGGGATGATATGTCTCCACCTATTGCACCATCACAATGACTTCTCTTAACATGGAAGCAAGAGACATTTCTTGCTTTTCTGCATGGTCATTTGGAAGTTTCAAGGCGCTGAGATCAGCTAACAAGCTATCATTGGTACTAGGGTTGAGGTGATTCGCGCTGAATTTCAAAAGGGACGTTTGCATGTTGGATATACGCTCAATATACATTTAACTTCAAGAAACAGATGAGGATCTGCTTGACAGTGACCAAAATGTTTTCTTCCATGAATCCCATCTAGGCAGAAGGTCGGAGATCCGTCTCTTCAGATGATATTTAGGAACTTCGACATTTACCATGAAAGTTTTACCAATCGCGATTTATGCGGTAGGATATGAGCTATGAATTGATCGCCCATGTTTTGTCCTTGCTAGCTAGCAGCCTAGCAACTCTTTCGATTTGCTCGTGATGAAAACTCTTGTTTAGTCCAGTTTATAGCATATACAGACTAGAAAACGAATCCAGACCTCTCTCCTTCATCTCTGACTCAACTACCACAAATCTCTTTTAGTTTCAGCCAAAGAGGGAACAAAAACGAAAAGGGAGAGAACTCACGGAATTTTTGTGAATGTTTAGCATGGGTCTACAAATGTGAAAATTTGTTAGATTTTCTCCATTAATCTCTTCCCAACTTCATTAATTAATGGGGAATTACATGGTCTAGTCCAACAACTTATGGAATCGATCTTGTATATAATTGGGACTGTCGGATCAAAAGGAAAAAAAAAAAATTCAACCGTGAATTATTTTGAAAAGATATTAACTTATGAATATGTAAGGAAAATTAATGATTGTTCCATTCGTTTCACGGACAATAACTTAAAAAAAAAAAAAACATTTTTCAGATTTTCCAATGTTCGTTTCACAAAAAATGAACTAGTCTAGAAAAACGTTTTCCGCTATTAGAAAAACATTTTCAAAAGTGGAGAGAATGTTTTCCATTTTTCAAAAATAGAAAACATTTTCCATAACTTCTTTCACCTCACATTTTCCTTTTATTTTTATGTTTTCTTTATATGTTTTATTCTTTTTTTTTTAAATCAATTTTTTAATTTTTGTTCTTTCCTTTTCTTTTTCATTTTCCTTGGCCGATCACTAGTCTCAGTGGCGGCTGGCGAGTAGCCACAGGCTAGCTTGAGCCTCGCCACAAGCCGGCAAGCTTGAGCTCACCAGCCTCGGCAAAGGTTGGGGTTGCCTAGATCAACAGAGATCGAGCTCGCCTAGATCTGGTGAGTCGTGAGCTCGCCGGTCTCAGCGGAGCTTGGGCTAGCTTGGATTGGCTAGGCCTCGAGCTCACTGATCCATGTCTTGGTTGGTTGGCAAGCAATTGGCCATCACCGAGGCATGTGGTGGCGAAGGAAGAAAGAGGAGGAGGAAGAAAAGAAAAAGGAAAAAAGAAGAAGAAAGAAAGAAATTTTTTAAAAATTCGATTTTTTAATAATAGAAAATAATTGAAAATTTTAAAATTTAAAAAATATATAAAAATTAAAATTAATTTTTTTTGGTCGATTAAAAAATCAAAATTCCATTTTTTTTGGTAACTTTTTTTAGAAAATTAAATAAGATAATGAAAAGTGGAATATCTCTCACTTCATTTTCAGATTTCAGCCGAATACCGAAAAATCTCATCATTTTCTTGGAAAATAGCTTCCTGGAAAACATTTTCTCAAAACATGATATTTTCTGCTAAACTAACAGAGCCTAAGATTGCCAACTTTATTTTATTTTATTTTTTCCATTGCCTAGGTCATGGTTGATTGCTTGTTGATAGGACCATTAAGTTTGCGAACTCTGAAAAAATGTTACAGGAGGTATGTCACTAAGAATAAGAAAAAAAAAGGATTTATCAATGTTGATCATTTATTTAATAATACTAAAGATGAACAAAGAATTCTCAAATCATTCTTAAATCACATTTCATTTATACACATCTTCGAGAAAAGGTTTGATCTTAATGCATGCAGCGTATGTAACGATATATCAACATATAAGAAAAGGCATACATCGTGTTGCATTTAAAAATACAATTTTAAAATTAGAAAAGCTGAGGTGTATTATAGATAGAATAAACATGTGAAATTATCATTTTACTAAGATTTTTTAACATCTACATGATGAAAAAACAAAACATTTTTCCTTACCAAAAAAAAAACCAAAAAAAAACATTTTCAAACCAATCGGATCGAATTTCAAATAATTGGAAAATGAACTCACATGAGCTTTTCGCTCGTCTCGAGAGTTGAATCATGATCTTTTAATCTATGCTCCTCATTCCAACCCCTAGCCATTGGGCTGGGCCGGGCCGCACCATGGTTCGCTCTGAGCTTGCTGCACACACTGCGTCGGGTGGCTCGGGTGGAGCCAAGGTCAATTGAACTTCAGATTCGTTGCGGTGCACAAAGTCTCCCTCGGTTGCTTGTCCCGTACTCATCGACCGGCTTCGACGTTTCAGTCGACCATTCCCACGCTTTTGCTTGTCTCACACGTCTCGTTTTCTGGTTGCTTCACCCCAAATCATTCACTTCCACACGATCAGCTTTAAAGTCGGAGATTCTTCCCTTTCTCATATCATCATCATCATCTCGAGAATCAGAGCAATCAAGAGTATTCCTCTCATCCCTATCTTTCTTCAAATCTCAACCTAAACACGAAGACTTGCTTGATCGATTCGTGCTCTCTGCTATTGCATAACCTATGCACAATGATCAGCCCACCCTCCCCCTCCTCCCACTTCTTCATGGGTCTTTTAGCATCGCCATGGAGAATAATCACTGCACCGTCTTTTGCGCTGATGTCAACATAAGCTCCCATTTCGATTGAAGGGCTACTCGAAGGACTGCGGCCACTCTAACTATGAGCTGAACTGCAAATATAACTGCACTATTTTGGATTTGTACTCTAGTAAGTACTTTGTACAGTACATTGACTATTAACAACTACACACGATTAGGCTTGTTGATGTCAGGCTGCGAAAGGGCGACTGCTCGTCTTTTTCTCGCTCTTTGTTATGCAGCAACTTCAGCTACAACCCGGATCGGTATAGATGTGGAAAATACATTATCAAAAAGGGTCCAGCGTTATCCAAGACTATGGCGATCGTGGATTGTATGAAGGCCTTCGATTCTTGGATTTACATTGACACTTCATCGTGCCTCGATGGAGTCAAGTTTTTGGATTAATCTAGAACGAGAAGGCGAGTGTACGCCATGATCGATGCAAATGTCTCATACGTGGAAGCTACATGCACTATAGAGCATATGGCAATGATACCTTGGTGGGCTGATGGCAACCATCTTCGGTCTTTTGCGCAAATTCATGAGCTTATCGTTTACGCGTTTGAAATTTCATGGCTTCCATTTACCTGTGGGCCGGATTGCTATTGCTGCGAAATCAACGACACGTACCAAAGTCATTGCGGATCCAAGAAAAGTAAGAACCTTCGAGTTTGTTCTGTTTTCTTAGAAAGAAAGAAGAATTGTCAGGATATACTTGTTCGAAACTCGTGAAAATTGAGCTCGGTCATCTGTATATCTTTGCAGAGCCCACGTGATTTGAAAATACCCTTTAAGATAAAATAGTTAAGTAAATACTGTTGTGGTATTTTGTACGTATAATAATAGATAATTATTTATTTAATTCGAATTCTGCCAACAAATCTTAGTGGGTTGAACCCATTTACTAATCGACCAAAAAAAAAAAACCCATTTACTAATCGGTTGATAATGATCTAAATAAGCGTCTCTTAAATTTGTTCAGCTTTCATTTGTCACATATTCAACCTCTAGATCTCTTGCAGTTAAAATCGAGCGTTACCTCATGTTCATCGCCTGGGTAATTTATATGGTCTCGTGATATGGCATCACTAACATTACTACAATCTTCTCATTGTGAAATTGATTTAATGTTACTAAATGCAAATATTTAACACACCCACAATTTTCTTGCCTTCATCCCAACATACAGCGCCATTCGTGGTTGTGAAATTCATCTTGGGAGTCCCATGGGTGATGATGTTGCTCCTGCACATATGGAGGAGAAGACACTTAGCAATGGATCAAACATCGAAGAATTTTTGTGATCTAACAATAATTTCTTGCCGATAAGATACTCTTCCTCGGACATCAAGAAAATCACGGGCGGTCTTCAAGACAAGAACTAGGCGATGGAGGGTACGATTCTATGTTCAAAGGAAGACTCCGGAGTGGCTGTGAGGTGTCGGTGAAGATTCTGAAGAATGGGAAATCAGACGAGAAGGACTTCATAAGTGAAGTGGCTACGATCGGAAGAATTCATCATGTTAATGTGGTTAGACTGATTGGTTTTTTCTTTGATGGCTCGAATCAAGCTCTTGTCTATGATTTCATGCACAATGGATCTTTGGATAAGCACATCTTTTCACGAGGACAAGGGATTTCTCTTGCTTGCAAGGAGGTGTAGGAGATTGCTCTCGGAGTAGCCAGAGGGATTGAGTATCTTCATCGAGGTTGTGACATGCAAATTCTACACTTTGATATTAAGTCTCACAACATTCTTCTTGACAAGGATTTCACCCCAAAAGTTTTTGACTTTGGGCTAGCGAGATTGTATCCTACGGATTACAATATCGTATCTCTTACTACTACAAGGGGAACCTATGGCATGGCTTTGGAGCTGGTCTATAGAAACCTCGGAAGCGTCTCTTACAAAGCCAATGTCTATAGTTTTGGTAAATTGTTGATGGAAATGGCCAATGGGAGGAAGAGTTGGGAGGTGGTTGAAGCATGTTCTAGTTAAATGTACTTTCCTTTTTGGGTTCATGACAAACTTAGTGAAGGACTGGACATTCCGGTTGAGCATATTAGGGAGGAGGATAAAAGAATAATAAGGAAGATAATAATCGTTGCTCTTTGGTAAATTCAATTGAATCCTAGCAATCGCCTTTCAATGCACAAAGTATTGGAAATGCTAGAAGGAGAAGTAGATGATCTACAAATACCTCCCAAGCCACTCTTTTATCCACCAGAAATGTTGACAAGGGATGATGGAACTTGGACTAACAATGGCAGAGATACCATATCCACTTCATCGATTAGTGGAATAACTTACAAAGACCATATTGAGTATGGTACTACTAGTATTACACAAGCATAGACCCATGATAATATTTTATCTCGTGACATATGTGGCAAACAAAAACGGATCGTATTTATGATGTTTTAAGTGTAGCTCCCCTTTCTTGGCCATCATGAGATTTTAAGTATGTGAAACTATTTTAATGGATCATAATTATGATTGTATCATCTTTAGCATTTTCATATTAAAGATGTTATTAGTTATAAGTTGCACTTTTGGATCTGATATATAATCTAGTGATGACTTTCAGCATAATCTTGCGAGGAGCGAGTTTGCGTTTTGGAGTCTTTGCGTAAAATACTAAGGCTGCGCATGACAAAATTTCTGAAACAGAAATTGATTTATGATCAGAAATCAATTTCTTAATTTCTATTCCCCGGACAAGTTTCTGAGCAAAGAAATCCGTTTGATAACGATTTAAAATTTCTATTTTTGAAACAGAAATCCATTTGATAACAGAACAAAATTTCTATTTCTAGGAATAGAAATTGATTAGATAACAACATAGGAAATCCTCAAATATAAAATAATAATCGAAGAAATACTAAAACAACATAGAAAATCATCAAATACAAAATAATAGTCGAAATAATACTAATATATTACAAAAGTTGAAAATACAATTTCATGGAATTTCCGGCATATTATTTTCTCTTGCCATTTTATTAGCAATTGTTTTCCTAAGCATATTTATTTGGTTTCCCTCCTCGGTTAATTTATTGTTTGCAAGCTCATCTTGTGTAGATTCAAATAAGTATTGTGGAAGCATGAATATAAATGCCATCAATGACATCTATACAGCCTTGTCATTTTATCAAAAACTAGTATTATACAAGATTATCAACAAAATAAAATTAATGGTGTAAAGGAATATATGATAATTCTACCTTAAAGTAACATTTATGGTTAGGAACCAATCGAGGGAAGGTCGGTTTATTTTGATTCTTGAATTGAATCAATCTAGTTGCTCATCCCTAATTTCTTTATTGTTGCTCAATGAACCTTTAATGGCCCTTGCATAGCAAAAGAGAAAGATTCTCTTGAATCTCTTGCCTTCGAATTAAAATTCAAGATTGTGTAACAATCTAATTATTTTGCTTTTGCAAGAATTTTGAATTCGTAAAAAATAAGGTTAAATTTCTAGGCACGTTTTTTATTCATCTATTACGTAAGAACTTTTTCTTCAACTAGCCATGCGCGTGCCTTTTCTAGGAGGAAAGAGCCCCATTGTTTTTAAGTAAGCATTTAAGAACTTTGGTCGTTTTTGAAAATTAGGGACCCATTTGATTGCCTTTCATCCTAAAGAGGAAATTATAAAAAAAAATACAAAAAAAAAAAACACAAGCAAAATAAGAAAAAGAAAATTAGCAATAATTTGTGAAGTTGTGGTTATGAGTAAATTAAGTTAGCAAGAAAGTGCAATATTTTTTATATGGTTTGACTTCAGTTTCTGATTTCTATTTCAGAAACTGAGAAGTTAAAAATTTTAGCTTCTGATTTCTTTAATTTCTCTATTTCTAAAATAGAAATCTGTTTCAGAAATAGAGAAATCAAATTATGTTACCAAACTGATTTCTGTTCCAAACCTGTTCTGGGGAACAGAGAAACAGAGAAATCGAGAAATAGAAATTTTGTCATGCGTGCCCTAACTAGCACACAGGACTTCTCGGCACTCTAGTGGTCGCTATGTACGTGTCGCTTTAGGGCACACTAATCGTTGCCACTAATAAAAATGACGGATGGTAAGAAATGACAAAATTTAGGAGAGAGCATAAACAACAACTTCGGTTTAAACAAGGGGGAGAAGGGGACGCTTACCTACACAATAAATAGTGGATACTTTTGTTGACTTTTTGTTCCATCGGTTATTAGTTAAATAATTAAATCAGGAAATAATAGGAGACATCATCTCCCTTATTAACATTAATAGATTGGATTAATTAAATTCTTCCTTCTTTTACTAGGTTGCTTAGGTTATCATGGGCTCAAACCTCGAGTCTGTCCAGACCTCGATCCTTGACATGCCGGGCTTGGGCACCAGGGTCTCGATTTCTGGCATTGGGGTTTCAAGGCCGGCCTCAAGGTCCTGAGTCGAGGCGGGGACTCAACTTGACCTCCCTCTCCTCACGCAATGAATGATAGCAAGAGGTGATGAACTTAGACTGTTCGATGACTTTGGTGGTAGTGGAGCATAATTATGATGAAGGTGGAATTCAATTAAAGGTGGTTAGGTAATTCCCTTAAATATATTTCAAGGGAGTCCTACATATGAAATATTCCAGCTCCAACAATAGTCATTCCTTTTTTTTAAATGAAAAGCTTAAGAGTAGAATATTCATTCTTTGACTAATTCAATTCCTCTGGAATCAATCAACTAAACAAGGACTAAAGGAAGTCTCCCAAATCATCATAAAGAGCTAATCAATCTCGTCTCATTTTTTGACTCGGGAAGCTATTGTGTATAATTTTTCTCAATATGACATGGAGTCAACGGTTCATGAACCATGATCATTCTTTTTGTCGGTAACTTATTAATACCTTTTATAAGTACACTTTTAGCTATGAATTTAGCGAAAAAGTGAGTGTTCAGCCCGGAAAAGACGGACGCGGTTGTTGCTCGTGCATCCTTCCAATTTTGACCCATAATGGTCGATGATGATCTTTTTGACCTTCCCAAAATTTTGACCCATAGTGTTCAGCCCGGAAAAGTTGGACGCGGTTGTTTTGCACCTTCCCAAAATTTTCTTCTACGAGCTTTTCTAGGATGGTTGGCAGCGCATTATCTTTTTGACTTTTTCTTCCGATTCTCTGTTGCTCGTCAACTTACGTTGACCGACTTTGACTTGTCAGTTGACGAGTCCCACACTTCATCTTCTTCTATTTTGTAAGATGGACCACCAACCTATCATTTTGACTCCCAATAGGGGCGACTAACAAGATGCTACATCGTCTTCAAAAACCTTGCTCGTTCATTAATACTAGCTTTCCAATCCGAGTCAATTCGTGACTTGATAAATGCCAATTTCCTGTAATTTCTTATTAATGAAAACCCTTTGAAACAAACATTGCAATGCTAAAAAAACTAGCCCTTGTTCTCATTTTTCTTTTATGCGGGTACTATCCATGCGGGGAATTCTCCTCATGTGGCAACATTACCGACATAAGCTACGCTTTTCAACTATAAGGCGACCTGAGGAACTGCGGCCGCCATCTTTTATTATATTTTCCAAAAAGTATAGTTGCAGTAAGCCTAATTAAGTTCATCTTGGGAGCACTGTGATTGGGGATACTGTCAATCCGCAAATGGAGACGGAGGCATTAAGCTATAAACGAAAGCATGGAATGGTTCTTGCATATTTGTTTTATGAATAAAGTGGGTTATAGGATGTTAATAAATATAGATAATGGGACGGAAGTTTAGAATGATCGATGAACACGACAGAATGCACTACCATTATAAAGTGTGAGGTGTATGTCCACGTTTTCATTTCTAAATTATTTTCAATTGTGAAAGGTCATGTCTAAAATTTACACTTTTCAAACTTTTACTAATCTTTTCTTTATAGTTTGTTTGTTATTATTATTATCTGTTTCCCTCGGAGTATTGTTGGAAGTTTGTTTGTAAAAAAAACTAAGTGCATTTCTTTTTGTCCCACATAGGAAAAATGGGAGGAAATAGGCCAATTTATAAGTGTGAGGTTTCCTTTGCATATTTAAAGGAATGATTGGGTGTGGGCTAGACCCCACCATACCCGTGTACAGGTGCGTGAATTTGGCGCACTTTGCACTTTGCGCGCCTGCAGTTTAATTAGCACTAATCCCTTTGTTATTTTTTTTTTTTTATTTTTATTTCGTATGGTTACCTTATTAACTTTAATCAATTCAAATGTTGTTTTTGTTTATTGAGAATTTTCGGAAATTAATTAATTAATAAATAATAATTTCGAAATTTTATTTATTAAATAATAATTAATTTTTTTTATTCCGAATTTCTTGTTTGTGTTTTTTCAAGAAAACCTTTGAAAAAGATACCCGTTCAATTTGCAACATTTCTCGAAGGGTTGCATTTGTTCGGTTTTTAACTTCTTACGAATGGACGCCTTTGTTCATTTGAGCAATTTTTGAAAGAATGTGTTTGTTCATTTTCGCAACTTTTCACGAAGAGTTGTCTACATTTTTTAAGACTATTTTATATATACTTGTCAGATTGAGGAAGAATGAGTGTGATCATTTTTCATCTTTTCGAGTCTTTTTTCTGAAAACTATAGCCATCCTTTCAATTGTTTTCTAGAGAAATCCTGGAGAAATACTAGAATTGCTATCTAGTATTCTTATTTTGAGACTTTGTTGTATCTTGGAGAATATTTGCCGGTGACCATTAGCAACTTTGTGAGGCAAATAAATCCTTAAAGAAAGTGATATCATGCTTCAAAGTTCGACTCGAGTACTCTAAAGATCCCTCTTCATTGTTCTACCCTATTCGAAGTAGTATTTTCACAACAAGTATTCCCTATTTCATGTTGAGAATATTTCATGATCACACAAAAGATTAGGCACGTAATAAATTGTCGTGATGGAAGAAAATACTAGCTTCCTTCTTTTCCATGATCCTCTTCTAAATTAAATATGTATCATTTTTTTCAATAACAATCAAAGTTGAATATAGAATCCTCCAATCATGACTTCATCACATTTGATTTTTTCCCTTCTTCAAGAAAATATGTGATCTTAATACACGCAACGCACATGACATTGAACTGCTACATAAGGAAAGGCCTAAATCATTTTCCATTCAAAAAATGCAATTTCAAAATTAGAAAAGTTGAGGTTTGTAATAAAAAGGAATAGACATGGGAAAAATCATTATTTTAATAATATTTTTTTTATCACCTTCAAGATAAAAGGAAAAAAGAAAATATTTTCGTACCAAATGCATCACTCTAGTCTCCGGTTACAAGTAAAAGTCAAGTTGATCAAGTGCTAAAATCTGCTAAAAGATTATACGAAGTAAGACTTTACACATCATTCAGTCTACATGAGATTTTGCTTTTTTGTTCCCCCTTTGCCTAGAAGGCCGGGTCGCGTTGTTTCTTCTCTCCTCATCATTTTGAGAAAGAAACAGATCTTTATCCATCCCATTCTATGCCCGGTTGGTTCAGTATTCCAAATATATTTTGAAATATAAAATCCCTTGACCAAATGCGTATAGCGTTTGGTTCATTTTTTGCTCAACTTTTGAGAAAATATAATTGCATCTCCAAAGAGCTCCAAGGGCCTTTAGCCAAGTAGGTCCGGAAATCCTTTAGGAAGTTGCATTATCGGAATGCGAGTCTTGACTCCTCATTTACTATTCATTTTCTCCATGGTTTGCACGGAATAGTCGATCGAAGGCCAAAAGGATAGTGCGGGCAAGTGACTACCGCATAACCTTAGGTGACGTCGATTACGCGACCCCAGGCGATGGTCACCTAAAGTCGTGGTGACCTATGCGTTGCTCACCTAGGTTGTGGCAAGGCGAGTGACGCCTAGTTTGTGCAACTCAGGCAACGCCTAAGGTCACACCACCTCAAGTGAGGCCGGTAGCCGGATCTAGCTGCCGGTAGTTGAACTCCAAAAAAAAAAAAAAATAAAAAAAAATGGTAAAAGTCATTTGTAATGCAATTTATATTAAACGGCATTTAAGCCAAAATTGTTTCCTAATGCACTTTAAAATTACAATTCAACCGAGCCAAACGGGGCCTACATCTAGACACCAGACATTATATTTGGTCTAACTAATTCGTGCTCTTTGCTATTACATAATCTATGCACAAAGATCAACTCCTCCTCCTCCTTCTCCTTCTCCTGCATCGGTCTTTTAGCATTGTCGTCAAATTAATCGATGCTCCACCTCTTGCGGTGAGATCACAATATAGGCTATCCATTTCAATTGAGGGGTGACCCGAAGTTCTGCGGCGACCCTAACTATGAGCTAGTCTTCATAAAGAACTGCACCATTCTCCATTTGTACTCGGGCAAGTACTATGTATGATATATTGACTATACCAACTACACGATTAGGTTGTGAAACGGAAATTGCTCATCTCTTCCTTGCCACTCCTTGTCATGCACCCACTCCAGCTACAAATGGAAGCGATATACATGCTGGAGAGGAATGTCCAGGGATGACATGTTATCCAGGACTGGCACAATCGTGGATTGCATGAAGGCCATCGATTCTTTGCTTTACGTCGAAGCTTCATCATGCTTTGATGAGGTTGAATTTTCGAATTTTTCTAGTACGAGAAGGCGAGTATACACCATGGTTGATGTGAATGTCTCGTCTGTAGAAACTGCATGCACTATAAAGCTTATGGCAATGATACCATTGTGGGTTGATCGCAATAATCTTCATAGCTATGCGCAATTTCTTGAACAGATGGTTTATGGGTTTGAGCTTTCATGGCTTAAAAAAGCCTGTAAGATGCATTGTAAATACTATTGCTACATCGACGCTACGAACCTAACTAATTGCATAAAGGTAAGTATTTATGATTTGTTCAGTTTTCTCAATAAATATATTTGGTTGTGAAATTTCATCTATACGGAAAACTGAGCTTGGTTATTTGTATATCTTGAGCTCATGTGATTTGAAAATGGCCATTAAGATCAAGTAGTTATATAAATGCTATTGGGGTATTTTATAAGTATGATAATGAATACATTTTTATTCGTTTGTTTATTTTTTTAGTTCAAATTCTGACCACAAATCTTAATGAATTGAACTAGCACACTTGTTGCTTGATTGTGGTAAATAGGTATCTTTTAAATTTTTTCAGCTTTCACTTACGTATTCAATTTCCTTGTAGGAACTTATATCCTCTTAACGCTGCCCAAGTCACCCTTTTGTCCAACAGAAGTGTCAGCTGCTAGGCATCAGACGCTATGTCAAATTCATCAATTACTGCAACAATTTATCGAGATTAACAGCTTGAGTACAGCAGTATTACTAGACGAGAATAGGAATATTCAAATCACAAAAAAAAAAATAAAAAAAAATCAGTTCAGCGGGGTTGACAATATGTTGTTATTTGGCGTTAACAAGTGTCTGAGGGCATTTTTTTAACAAAATCCTATCGGAATACTGTCATTAGGTAGAGATATTGTGGATGACGGCATAAAATTATTTTACATATATATTATTTGAATAAATTGTGTGATATGTGATATGATGTTAATTAGTGGGATGAGAGTTAGGGATGATAGGTACAACACTATAGAATGCACTACGATTTATAAAGTGCAAGGTTTTTCTCTGTCTTCATATTTTCGAATTGCCCTTCTTGATTATAAAAAGTCATTTTACACATGACTTTTCATAAGTGAGAATGGCAATTCAAAAAATATGAAAAGTGAAGAAACATCTCACATTTATAGTTATGTATATATTTTCCTACCATTTGATCGCTTTCTTCCCGATTATACGAATGTAGAGTTTATGCATCATTCTGCAAACAAGATTTCATGAATAATCTTTGAGCATCTAGCATTAGGCCTTTTTTCCCTTTGTCGGACAATGAGGGCTTAAAAAAGAACTTATGGCAATTGGCTAGAATTTCCAATCGTTAAAAAATGAATCGATATGACCTTTCCGACTTTCATTTCGGAATCCATATTCCGATCTTATAATCTACACCCCTCATCCCAGATCATGACCACCGGCCGTGCCGGGCCTAGGTTCACTCTGAGCTTGCTGCACGGCTGCGTTGGGGTGGCCCACGCCGACGTTGATTCAACTTTAGATTCGTCGCGGTGCACGAAGTCTCCCCTAGCGCCTGTCTCGCTCGTTGACGGGCTTTTTGACTTTTCAGACGACCAATCCCAGTCTTTTCCTTCTCTCACACGTCCCATTTTGCGGTCGCCACACCCCAAATCACTCCCTTCCACACAGATTAGTTTGTAGTCAACGATTTTTCCTTCTCTTTCTCATTATCTCAAGAAACGGAGCAACTGAAATTATCCCTCTCATCTTCATCCATCTCTCTTACATCTCCACGCTAAACAATAGATTTTCCTACTCGACTCGTGTCCTCTCCTATTGCATAACCAATGCCCAAAGATCGACTCCTCCTCCTCCTTCTACGTCAGTCTTTTAGCATTGCCACAAAAAATAATGAATACACTAACTCTTGCAGCGAGATCCCGATCATAAGCAACGTGTTTCAGCTTAGAGGCAACTCAAAGGTTTGCGGCGACTTTACTATGAGCTAACCTACATAAATAACCATACCGTTTTGGATTTGTACTCGGACCAGTATTGTCAACTATGACAACTACACAATTAGGGTTGCCGATGTAGGGATGAAAAAGGGCAATCGTTCATCTCTTCCTCTCCACTCTTTGTCATGTAGCAACTTCTAGTTCCAACCAAATCCATAAGAATGCGAGGAATACAAGTTCTATGGTCGAGAGTCATGCAAGACCTTTTCGATCGTGAATTGCACGAAGACCGTGCCTTCTCAGTTTTATGTTGACGCTTCGTTGTCCCTTGATGGGGTCAATTTTTCTTTTACTTTTCTAGTACAAGAAGGCGATTATACACTATGGTGTTAGGACTCTTGTGTGAGTAAGTTGTGTTACAGAAATCTCACATCAAAGGATTGGTGTAGTGTATAGCAATTAATATATCCCGGTTAGCTCATGAGCCATTGGCCTAAACTTTTGATTGAATGTGGATCCAACTAGATATGTTGATAGGTTTAAACTTAGGTTCCCTCTTGGTAATCTCCTTGGAAGAAGGTATTTGACTTCTATCGCGTGCTTCCACCAATTGGTATCAGAGCCATGGTCACGGCTTGAGAAAAGTTGTTAGAGATGCAGAAGAATACTTGGATTAAGGGGGACTTCTATTGCGCGCTTATTAGAGCCATGGTCATGGTTTGAGATAAATCGTTAAAGATGCAAAATGATACTTAGATTAAGGGAGAATAGACCTCATGACTCACGTGTAAGTAAGTTGTGTTAGAGAAATCGTTAAGTTAGTATGGTGTAGAGCAGTTAATATATCTTAGTTAAATCATGACCCATAGACTTAAGCTTTTGAGTGAATGTGAATCCAACTGAATATATAGACAGATTCGAACTTGAGCTCCCTCTTGATGATCTTCAAAAGAAGGTATCGAACTTCTATTGCATGCTCCCAACACATGATCGATACAGATGTATTGTATATGGAAACTATATGCACTATAGAGCTTATGTCAATGATACTTGGGTGGGTTGATGGCAACAATCTTTAAACCTATGCCCAAATCCATGAATAGATGGTTTTTGGATTTGAGCTTTCATGTCTTCCAATTGTGGGTAAGAAGTATTGCAAACATCATTTTGAGTGGTATTGGTAAGCACCAAATTTGGTGCGGACCCAAGAAAGTGAGAACTTTTAAGTTTGTTCAATTTTCTGAAAAAAAAAAAAAAAATATTATTGTGGGGACATATTTGGTCAAAGTCCGTGAGATTTGTTCAAAACGTGAAATCGAGCTCAGTCATTTGTGTATCTTTTCAAAGCCCGTGTGATTTGAAAATGCCCAGTAAGCTCAGGTAGTTAGGTTGATGCTCGTGGTATTTTATATGTATTGTAATAAATACATTGTTTATATATCTAATTCGAATTCTGCCAACAAATATTAATGAATTGAACCAATATACTAATTCCTTGATTACGGTCTAAATAAGTGACTTTTTGAATTTCTTCAGCTTTCACTTGACACATATGCAGTCCATTTTCCAGGAATTTCCGCCTACTTCTACAATTTTGGCACCGGTATTGGAGGACTCTTGCTCTATGGCATCGGTAACAATACTTAAATCTTCTCATGTTGAATTGATTTGATGTTTCTAAATGCAAAATATTTAACAGACCCATAATTTTCTTGCGTTTTCCCAAACTACAGTGTAACTGATGGCTGTGAAATTCATCTTGGGAGCCCCAAGGGCGATAATGTTGCTAATATGCAAATGGAGGAAAAGACACTTAGCAATGGATCAAAAGGTTGAACAATTTTTGTAGTCTAATAATAACTTCTTGCCAAATAAGGTACTCTTATTCGGACATAAAAAAAAAATCACCAGCGGCCTTAAGGACAAATTGGGCGAGGGAGGATACAATTTCGTTTTCAAAGGCAGACTCTAGAGCGGCCGTAAGATGGCAATGAAGATTCTGAAGAAGAGGAAAGCGAATGGACAAGACTTCATCGACAAAGTGATTACCATAGGAAGAATTCATCATGTTAATGTGGTTAGACTCATTGGTTTTTGCTTTGAAGTCTCCAAATGAGCTTTTCTCTACAATTTCATGTATAATGGGTTTTGGATAAGCACATTTTCTCATGAGGACAATGGACTTCTCTTGATTGCAACGAAATGCATCATATTGCTCTCGGAGTAGTCGGAGAGATTGAATATTTTCATTGAGGATGTGACCTGCAAATCTATATTTTGATATTAAGTCTCACAACATTTTTCTCGACAAAGGTTTCATCCAAAAAGTTTTCAACTTTGGGCTCGTAAGATTGTATCCCATTGAGTACAACAGTATGTTTCTAACTGCTACGAGAAGAATCTTGGGATACATGATTCTAAACTTAAAGAACGTTGGGGGCTGGGGGCATATCTTACAAAGCTGATGTCGATAGCCCGAGAGCCGGTTTTTGCCTCGCTGTTGAATTCTGGTCTTTTCTAATCTATGCTCCTCGCTGCACGTCTGCCGGGCCAAGGGCGATTACACTTTGGGTGACCGGCTTTTGACTTTTCAGCCGACCATTACCAATCTTTTTCCGTCTCTTGTACGTCCCATTGGTGTGGGTCGCTAAACCCCAGATCACGCACATCCACACAATTAGCTGGGGTCGGAGAATTTTCCCCCTCTCTTGATAAGTACCTCGTCATTATTTCAAGAAAGAAACAGGGCAACTAAAATCATTCCTCTCATTTGTATCTTTCTTCTACAGCTCAACACGAAAACACTCAGATTTTGCTTTGTTGATGCGTGCTCCCTCCAATCGCATAAGCTATGCACAAATATCAACTACTCCTCCTCCTCCTCCTCCTCCTCCTACTCCTTACTCGGTCTTTTAGTATCCCCATTGAAAATAATCAATGCACCGCCTCTTGTGGCGAGATCGCCAACATAAGCTACCCGTTTCGGCTGAGGGATGACTTAAAGGTCTGTGGCAATCCTGATTATGAACTAGCCTGCATAAATAACGGCACTGTTCTTGATTTGTACTCAAGCCAGTACCATGTAAGTTCTATCAACTATATCAACTACACAATTAGGGTTGCTGATGTTGAGCTGCGAAAGGACAATTACTCGTCTCTTCCTCTCCACTCTTTGTCATGCCACAACTTCTTTAACGACAAATCAGATCGGTATAGATGCGGGGGATACATATCCACTAATGGAGAGTTATCCAAGACAGTTTCAATTGTGAACTGCACGAAGGCAGTTGCTTCTCGGTTATACATTGATGCTTCGTCATGCCTTGATGGGGTCAAATTTTCAAAATTTTCCAGTACAAGAAGGCAATTATATGCCATGGTCGATGCTAATGTCTCGAATATGGAAAGTGCGTGCACTATAGAGCAAATGGCAATGATACCAGGGTGGGCTGATGGAGACAATCTTCGTTCCTATGCGCAAATTCATGATCTAATGGTTTATGGGTTTGAGCTTTCATGGCATCCAATTGCCTGTAAAAAGTATTGCAAAGATTATTTCAGGTGCGACATCAATGACAAGCACCAAATTCAGTGCATAGCCAAGAAAGGTAACGACTTTTGAGTTTGTTCAATTTCTTATAAAGAATAGCAAGGGTGCCGTAACTTTTGTATGGTGCTCGTTTAAGTGCCATAACTTCTTCTTTTCTTTTTGTTCACTTAAGTGCCACATTAAAGTAAAATCGATCATTTGAATTTCGTTTCCGGCAAATCATCTTACGTAAATTTTTTTTATTAATTTTCCATTTCGACGTGGATTCTTTTTATTTTTGAAATTTTTATTAATTGTCCAAATCAATGACAATGATGTCACATAGGATGACCTACATTTACATCGAATTTTCCGCTAAGGCAAATCACCGATGACTCTTAAGTGATCGAATTTAAATTTGTGGCAATCAAGAGAATTAAAAAAAAAAAAAGTGTTATGACACTTAGGTGAATGTTGTACGAAAGTTATGACACTTTTAATGTACTTATCCCAAAATATTATTAGGATATATTTGGTCAAAGACATCACTAAACGTGAAATAGAGCTCAGTCATATGTAAGATCATGTAGTTAGTTCAATGTTGTTGTGGTATTTTATAAGTACGACAACGGATACATTTTTATTCATTTGTTAATTTAAGTAATTAGAATTCCGCCAGTAAATCTCAGTGGATTGAACTTGATATACTCAATTACTCACTGTTTGATTATGATCTAAGTAAACACATTCTATCTCTTTTGCAGATATCGCCTTTTACCTCACCTTAATTGCCGAGGCTATTGAAGTGACCTCATTCCTTAGCATCGGTAAACATCAATACAATCTTCATTGTGAAATCAAGTTAGTGTTCCTAAATACAAACATTCAACACACGCACGAATTGGTTATTCATATAACAATAAATACATTATTTATTCAATTGTTTATCTATTTAGTTCAAATTCTGCCCACAAATCTTAGTGGACTGAACCGATATACACATTGCTTGATTATGGTCTAAATAAATGTCTTTTAAATGTTCTTCAGATTTCACTTGTTACAAACTCAATCTGGATTGCGGAGTAGAAATCAATTCTTACCTTGATGGGATGCTCCCGCTCTCGCTTTTCTTCATCGGTAACATTACTATAGTATTCTCATTGTGAAATTGACTTTAAATCTCTAAATGCAAACATTTAACACACCCTCAAATTGGTTAAAAATATACAGTGTTTCAATGCATGGTTGTGAAATTCATCTTGGGAGCCCCATGCGTGATGATGTTATTAATACGCAAATGGAGGAGAAGCCACTTAGCAATGGATCAAAATGTTGAAGAATTTTTGCAATCTAACAATTTCTTGCCAATAAGATATTCTTACTCTGACATCAGGAAAATCACGAGTGGCCTTAAGGATAAACTAGGCGAGGGAGGGTATGGGTCTGTGTTCAAAGGAAGACTACGGAGCGGCCGTGAGGTGGCGGTCAAGATTCTAAAGAAGGGAAAAACGAATGGGCAAGACTTCATCAGTGAAGTAGCTATCATTGGTAGAATTCATCATGTTAATGTTGTTGGACTCATTGGTTATTGCTTTGAGGGCTCTAAACAAGCTCTTGTCTATGATTTCATGCACAATGGATCTTTGGATAAGCACATTTTCTCACGAGGACAAGGGATTTCTCTTGAATGCAAGGAAGTGTATGAGATTGCTCTTGGAGTGGCTAGAGGGATTGAATATCTTCATCGAGGATGCGATATCCAAATTTTACACTTTGATATTAAGCCTCATAACATTCTTCTAGACAAGGATTTCACCCCAAAAGTTTCTGACTTTGGGCTTGCAAGATTGTATCCCACGGATTACAACACCGTGTCTCTGACTGCCGCAAGAGGAACCTTAGGGTACATGGCTCCAGAGCTCGTCTTCAAGAACCTTGGAGGCATCTCTTACAAAGCCGATGTCTATAGTTTTGGAAAGTTGTTGATGGAAATGGCCACTAGAAGGAAGAACGAGGACAATGTTACAGGGTGTTCGAGTCATTCTTACTTTCCTTTATGGGTTTATGACCAACTTAGCAAAGAATTGGAAATTCCAGTGGAAGTTAGTGAGGATGAGAGGAAAATAATAAAAAAGATGATAATAGTTGCTCTTTGGTGCATACAATGGAATCCTAACGATCGCCCTTCGATGCAGAAAGTCTTGGAAATGCTTGAAAGAGAAGAAGATGATCTACAAATATCTCCCAAGCCACTCTTTTATGCAACAAAAATGTCAAGAAGTGATGATGGAACTTGGACTGATGAAGGCAATAATACCATATCCACTGCATCAACTAGTGTAATAACTTATGAAGATTCTCGTCTTGAGTGTACTAGTATTAGTATTACACAAGCATAGACACATATCAAAACCATTTGATCCAGTCACATATGTGGTGAATTGAAATGTGGTATTGATGATGTTTCATGTATAGCTTCCCTTTCTTGGCCATCATTATATCATAGATGTTTATGACTATATTTATTATCTTAACTACGCCCAATTCATCTTTTAGCATTATCATATTAAAGATGTCATTGGTTATTGTTTGGACTCTTGGATCCAATAGAAAATCTAGTGACTACTTTCAGCATAGTGCTGAGGAGCAAGTTTGGGTTTCAAAATCTTTGCTTAAAAGTCTAGCTAGCACACAACCTGCTTTACGCATGGCTTAACGACACTTCAGTGATCGCTATGTATGTATTGCCTCATTGCATACCAATTGCCACTAATAATGTTGAAAATGTTGGATGAAGAGGGATAATAAAAACATCGACTTAACGGCGGGGGAGTGCGAGATGGCGGAAGATATCAAAAGATGATCTCTTCTTGAATAACAATAATACATGAGATTAATTAAATTCTTATTATATCTACTAGGTTGCAAGGTTATGTTAGTGTTAAAAGTACACTTAAAAAATGATATTAGTTTTCCTTTTAGGGTTCATTGTCCAAGGCTATTACATTAGGAGGAAATTTCATTCGAGGGGATATATATGTCATCTTTATTACAATGATTTGAGTATTCAATTCGAGTCTAAATTTATTGTGAAGGAGTATTTACCATGTTCGGTTTTCAAGACTGTCTTAACTATCCCAAACCCTTCTTGCTATCACTTTTGAGCAGTACATCACTCTTCATATCAAATTGAACGAACTCAAAATAGTTTTTTTTTTTTTTTTTTTTTTTGGGGGGGACAAAATCCCACTACAAGAATGGATGCGAAATTTTACAATTTTTTGTGAATTTAATTTCGCCATTATTAAGATTGACTATTTTTTAGCCGGTGAACGTGCTCGTTGACCTTCGTTCGGCCAAAAAAGAAGAAGTGCTCGTTGACTCCAAGCCCAACAATCATACGGATTTTAGGTGAGTACTGAACAATAATCATATAGCTTCATTTGCATTTTTCTGATTAAGAAGTGAGGAAAAAAAGAATTGATCGGTACGTTTGCATCATTTACAATTTCACTGCTTTTTTTCTTGGCCGGGATACAATACTTCTGTTTTTGGGCCACCCGAAAATCTTGACAACACTTTCCGGTAACAGGTCCCTTAATTCGAGATACAGGGCGAAATGACGAAATTTCCAGGGGACCAAATCCAAAATAATAGAAAGGTCGCGTCCTTGGATGCAAAAAAGTCGTCTCGCTAGTCACTCTTTGCTTCCTTCCAGAAGTTTCTTTGCTTTAGCGAGGGAGGTCGCTTCTGGACTCAAACACTCAAACGCACTCGACCGTTAATTCAAAAATTAAGCAACCAAAAAAAGAAAAAAAAAATCACCACATTCTAATTCTGATTCTGATTCTCGTTTAGAGGCTTTCGAGAATGGTTTTGATGGGGCCAACGCTTTGCTGGTGTTTGCAGGTCCGATGGATGCGGCGCGTTGAACCGGTGTGGGAAGAGGTTCGAAGATGCTACAAGAAAAGCACCAATGAGGCAATGAAGTACCGCAGTTTCCGTAACGGATATTCTCTCTAATGGAGGAGCTAATGAGGATGGGCTCTTGCTGCACAAATCCTATTTGCGTCCTCAGCCATCTCAGGTTGTATTCCTTTGTGTCCTTCCCATCAATGAGCACCTTTCCTTCCATCGGATCGTAGAACCTCAGCAGAAGGGCCAGAATAGAGGACTTTCCGGCACCACTTGGCCTGACAAGAGCTACCTTCGTCTCAGCTTCAATTTTCAACGTGAAGTTCTTCAGAACGGTAACTTCTGGTCGTGATGGGTACTTGAATTTGATGTTCTGGAACGCAGCAGTTCCTTCGATCCTCCCATGATGTGTATTTTCTGGCACATCTGGTTCGATTTCAGTTTTTTGTTCGAGGGTCTGGAATGCAGGGGTGAGTATGCTCATGGCCGATGATACAGTGGGGATCAGCGTCCCCGGCTCTGTAATAGAAGGTACCGTGAGAGAGAAATCTGGTATGATCTTATGCCGTTTTCAAATGTGGCTTGTCCCTCTATCGACCAAGACCGCGGTGTATTACAAGGCGACTGCATGTGCAATGTTCCATAAGCAAAGAGAAAATCCTTGGATTAAATCCACTTCATCACCTAGTGCAACAGCTTATAAAGCTTCTCAACTTGAGCATATAGGTACTAGTATAAGACAAGCATAGATAACTATTAATAGCACATAATCTGGTCACATATGTGACAAAAAGAAACGATCGTATTGATGATGTAGGTCTCCTTTCATAGTCATTATCAAATTATACATGTTTATGACTACGTTTATGAATCTTAATATCGATTTCAGCATAGTCCTACGAGAAATGAGTTTGGATTTCGTAGTCTCTTTTTCAAAAGCCCAGCTAACACATAACATGTTCTAGATTTTGGCTTCATGGCACTCCAGCAATGTATTTACGTGTCACTTCATGACACATCAATTGTCACCACATAATGTTGATAAATGACGATTGGGAAGAGATGATAAAATTTTAGAAAGATGATAAATAAAAACTTCGGTCTGATGGAGGGGGAGTACGAGGCGGTTAACTACACAATAGATGACGGGGACTTCAAATTCTTGTTTCTTTCATGAGGCCGCTAAGGTTATTTGGTGGTAAGTGAGGTTATCTGTTGATTGATAAGGGAAGAAGAGAGCATGGATTGGCGAGTTGCATCATTTACAATTTCTTTGCTTTTGGCCCCAAAAATCCCGAAATAACAATAGTAATATCCCTCGCTATTGCAGTCCCAATCAACACTTGAGCGAGAGAAGAAGGCAAAGACGTGGTCGAAGAAGAAGGTGATAAGTGGTGGAGGCGAAGTGGCAGCGGCGCGGTGCGGCACATGCTTAGTGAAGCCACCATGGAGCCGCGTGTGCATCCTGCAAACCAACACACTGCTGCATGGGAAGCTGGCAAGGCTCGCCCCATGAGCTTTCACTCCAGCCACTTAAATGCCACGACAAGTGGCCTGGTCCCGGTTCGTCAACCTCAACCAAAGCAGCGGCGAGAACCCATCCATCCATGTTGCTCTATCAATGCTTCTGCGTAGTTTGGCAGGTGTGAGGATTATCGAGGCCTCAAATTCACGCTTGAAGTTATATTCTGGTTGATGGTTAGGCTTTTAAGAATGTCGTAGTTGAGGCCATTGCTTTACTGGTGAGTGCAGGTTCGATGAACAAAATATGCTAGGCGTTGAACAGGTGTGAGAAGAGGTTTGAAGATGCTGCGCAAAAAGCAGAGGTGCTCATGGACAATGTCAGGCATCACGGTGAGTTTTCTCTGCACATTTTCTCGCCAAACATGTCTGTATAAACAGATAGAAACATTTCGGATTTATTCATGGAGAGGTAGTTGATTGGTGATTGTTTGGTTGCATTTGTTATTGACCTGTTTTTGCTACATATGAGAATGTTGTCGAAGTAAATATTCAAATAAAAGAGTTCGGCACCATGTTCTTCATTGACGTTCATTTGGGAATCAGTTCCATTGTAGTCACCACCTCGGAACTAACATCCATGCTTCATAATCAGTGTACTCAATCCGCGAATTGGCATACTTTTGGGGCGATGGAGAGTTAGGGAACCATGGCTAGTGAGTTTGCACTGATTGAGGGTGAAATTCAACTTTCAGGCGACATCTATTTGTACTTCGGCTAGTATCCAAACCCATAATACTATTTGCTCTTTCAAGAACATTTTCTATCCACACAACATTACGTCGGTTCAATTTTTAAGTAAATGCCATGGATTCATTTGTGATCGAAATTCCCGCTTCAGATTCTTTATATCTCATCACGGGGACATAGAGAAGTCCCGTGCTTAAGGGAGCAGCTGACATTGCTACGTCGACAAAGAATCATAATTATTAGCCGATGATTGAGGTTTAAATGGTCAGCAGAAAATGTCATTAGACCATTTGGGTAAGGAAGAGGAACTAATCTTAATATGATATACTCAAGTAAGATGCTCGAATATTATATATATGACGTGTCAAGATATTGGATATGAGAAAAAATAAAATAGACCTCGAAATTCACTCCCAAATTTAATTAAAAAAGAAACTGCAAGTAGGCGGGGCTCAAAGAATCACTTACACATTCATAAAACGGAGCTTTCTCAACAGGTAATACTTGTTGTCGGGTATCGACGAGCATACTCTTTTTAGCTCATTCACAAGTACCTACAAAAATATGCAATTATTTTACCTAACAAAAAGATGTTTAAACTATAGATATCTTCAATTTCTATATCCTTTTTTCATCTGATTTATATATTTATTTATTTCAATTTAAAGGATGTAACCTATCATGAAGGCTACACCGTTACTCTCATTTAAAGGACTGTCATCTTCTCATTTTCTAAAGTCAAATTCGTTAGCAGTCAAATAGAGTTGTCAGTGTTTACTGAAAAAAATAGAGTTGTTAGTGCCGTGACGTGTGGGTGCTATCCAAGTAGGAAGACATTGTGCACAGAAAGAAGTTTCACGAAGACTTTTTTCTGGAAATTCTATGGCACTAAAAATTTCCCAAGCCAATTAACCTCACAAGACCCGTCGCTTCAACTAAATTGCATGATGAGGATGGCATCATGTTGATTATTTGTTACATTTTCAAGACAATAAGTGATCTTTACATGGGCAACAAGCCTGAAATGTACCAAGACAAATGGAACGGCATAAATCACGTTACATCTAAAAAAGAATTTAAAATTAGAAAAGTTGGGATTCATAATTATAAAACAATAAATATGGGAAAAATTATTATTCTACTAACATTTTCTTTTAACATCTTCAAGATGAAAATAAATTTTATTTTCAAGCCAAATGTGTCGTACGAGTCTCCAACCAAAAGTAAAAGTCAAGTAGATCTTGTTTTGAAATTTGCGAAAGGTGATGCAAGCCTAGGGTAGGCTTTCTCAAACAGTAGGATTGGGAGAGTGTGATGTTTGGTCGAGAGAGTTGATCTTCAATGCGGGCTACATCAAAAGGTTATCCAAATATCGACCTATGCATCATGTAGTACACAAGATTCAACAAATATTCTTCATGCATTTAGCATTTTGCTTGTTTTCGTCCCAACCAATCACTATCCATTGGGCCTGGCATGGCCCGGCCTGGCTCGGCCTGGGTTCACTCTGAGCTTGCTGCTCTAGTGGGGCCGGGCCAGGCCGATTCGACGTGGATTGGAGTTTGGGTTCGTCGCGTTGCATAAATTGGCCCCTCTTGCTTTTGCCTTACGTTGACCGGCTTTTGACTTTTCAGCCGACCATTCCCCTACTTTTGCTTCTCTGGTACCTCCTTTTTTTTGGTCGCTACACCACAAGTCGCTCTTCTCCACACAATTAAGTTTGTCATCGGAGATTTTCCCTTCTCTCGTCGTTACTTCAAGAAAGAAACAAAGCAACAGAATTCATTCCTATCATCTTTATGGACATTCTATTCCATAAAAAAATAAGCTAAAAATTAAATCAGAAAATAGTAGGAGACATCAGAAGATGATCTCTCCCTTAATAACATTAATAGATTCAATTAATTAAATTCTTATGTTTTTTAATAGTTGCTATGATTATTAGTGGTAAAAGTGCACATGAAAACGATAAAAAAAAAACTTTTTTGATTCATTGTCCGTGGCTATTATTAGTAAATTACGATCCATAAAATTATAGGGGTAAAAGAGTTACGATCATTATGGGTAAAATTACAACTCATCAAGTTAATATACTACCTACAAGTGCCTCCAATTTTATGATAATTTCAGGAAAATTATGGCTAAAATTGATATCTTTTGATCTACACAAATGTCCCACTATGATTTATTTCTGATTAATGCTAAGTGGACCTCCACCAGAACTTTAAGGCCGATTTGGTTTTAGTGATAATGAATACTTCTATAACAAAATCTCATTCCCTGTAATCAGACTCATAATGGTATTCAGTTTGAGTTGTTTTGACTGTTTAAACACTTAAATTTAGAATCACATGCCTCCGGATCTCGTGTTTTTATTCAAGGCCTAGGCACCAGAGTCTAATCCTTGAGGTCTTTGGCTTGGGAGCTAAAATCCCTAGTTCAGCTCAACTATCATGTGCTCAAATCTTGAGTCTCCGTCCCATCGTCGGTCCTTGGCATACCAAGCTTAGGCACTAGGATCTCGATTTCAGGCGGCGGGGGTTACGGGCTGTCCTCGAGGTCTTGAGTCAAGGCCTCATGTTCTCGGGTGTAGGGGGCTCGAGTTGACCTTCCCCTCCTCACACAGTCAGTAGTGATAGAAAGAGGTGATGGACCAGGATTATTCCATGACTTTGTTGGTGATGGAGTATAATTTTGATGATCGTGGAATTTTATTAAAGGTTGCTAGGTAATTCACTGCCATACATATGTATATAGTCTTTCTTCTAAATGAAAAAAATCAATGAAGAAGCCTGGATATCGCGAGGTGGAGGAGGTCGCAGAAGAGCGGAGACTTCAGGGAAGCACTTTTCGTCGATTGGACAAACAGCTTCCATTGGAAATGCTTTGCTTGAACACGAAACGCCTGCAAACTTTTCCGCAAACTTTTCCGCGGAAGGCAGCAACTTCGAATTTTGCCTGCCAGATATGAAAGGTTTCTTCTCTGTTTTATTTTCTTGTTATCTTTTAGAGGTGTCGCGACCTCTTTTTTTCGGCGCCCGCAATCGGGTACGGGCGCCTAAGGAGGCTAATGGCTTGGCTGAAATTAATTATGCCCGGACTCTCCCAAGTCCACCAATTCACGACTTTAATAGTCTGAGTTTTTAACCTGCAAGCTGATTTTCAAAATGGAGTCGCCACTAATCAATTTGGGGTGGGTTGATTAGAAACCCAAGCGAAGTATCGGGAGAAATACTTGCTCCTGCGCAACCAGAGAAATTAGGATCGGGGACTTGATTACACTAGTTAATCACTAATGCCCTTTCGGTACCTAATTTTGTTTAAACCCTGAGGTTTTTTGTAATGTTCGAGGGATTTTTCATGCATTTTTGGAAGGAAAAACATTTTTTGAGTTCTTTTTCTAATTTTTTTTTACACAAAAGGGGTTTTTTTGGGATTTTTGGTATTTTTGGGAAAATACAAGTCTTTTTTGGCTTTTTCTAAAATTTTTTGGCTTTTTCATGAATTTTTTTGACCTTTTTGGATTTTTGGCATTTTTTGGAAAATATGGAATATTTTTGATTTTTGATTTTTTGGAAAATAAAAATATTTTTATCATTTTTTATTATTTTTCGATTTTCTGGAAATTAAAACATTTTTTAATATTTTTGGAAAATAAAATATTTTTATGGATATTTTCCAAAGTACGTCGTCACGAAAAGAGAGTTCAATGACGCGTAAAGTCTGTTTTTACGCAAGAAGTCTTTTTTCACATTTTTGTCAGAAAGTTTAATGACGCGTGGAGTCTTTTTTTACGCGTGAAGTCGTTTTTTACTTTTTTGTCAGAAAATGACACGTATAGACGTTCTCATGATCTTTAGCGGATTTTAGCACATGATCAACCTGACTTGCTCTTGTGGCCGAAGACTTGCGTGATGCATTTGATTTGAACATCTTTTTTCTTTTTTCGTTTTTTTTCTTATCTTGAAGGTAATAAGAAAATCTTTTTTAAATAATGAATTTGTCCTTATCTATTCCTCTTTATTACAAACCTCAATTTTTCTAATTTTGCAATTGTATTTTTGAATGTAACTTAATTATTGCCTTTCCATTCGTACCATATAATGTCATGTACGTTGCACGTGTTTTTTGGAGAGAAATGCTTATATAACTGTTCTTAATTTATTGTGATATTAATGGCTCATTTTGGATTACAAAATAATAATAATAATAATAATAATAATAATAATAATAATAAATAAATAATTAAAAATTATTATAAGGTCTAATCTTTCGAGAATATATTACATTAGCAAAGCTCCTTTCTTGAATATGTCCAAAAATCAAATGTGATTAATTGATTATTGAACGGTTCTTTATTCGACTGTTTGTGTTACTAAAAAAATGATATATATTTAATTTCGAAGATGATGTTGAAAAAGAAGGAAACTAATTTTTTTCGTTTTCTTTTTATATGTTAATCGCACGGAAAAGTGTGGGAATGGGTGCTGAAAAGTCAAATGTTCAATCGACCTTGGACCGGCCTTCAAGGCAAAGGGGAGCAAAAAGCAAAATCTAGTAGACTTAATGATGCGTAAAGTCTACCTTCATATAACCTCTTAGCAGATTTTAGCACTTGATATACTCGACTTTTATTTTTAGCCAAAGACTCGCGTGATGCATTTGGTTTGAACGTTTGTTTCTTTTATCTTGAAGGTGTTAAAAAATCTTATTAAAATAATGAATTTTCCCATGTCTATTCTTTTTATTACAAACCTCAACTTTTCTCATTTTGGAATTACATTTTCAAATGTAATTTGATTTATGCCTTTCTGTAAGTAGCAATTCAATGTCGTGTGTGTTGCGCATGTTAAGATCACATATTTTCTTGTGCAATAATAAAATGTGATTTAAGTCATGATTGGAGGATTCTATATTCAACTTTGATTGTTATTAAAGAAATGATATAAATTAAATTTAGAATAGGATCATGAAAAAGAGGAAGCTAATATTTTCTTATGTTAATCATACATAATAGGAAAATTTATTACGTGCCAAACTTTCGTGTGATCACTGAATTTTCTCAACGTGAAATGAGGAATACTCTTAGGGAAACAAATAATAATAATAACAAACAAACTATGAAGAAAAAATCAATAAAAATTTGAAAAGTGTAAATTTTAGACATCGACTTTTCATATATGAAAGTAATAATTTGAAAATATGAAAAGTGGAGAAACACCTCACACTCTATAATGGTAGTGCATTTTGTTGTGTTTGCATCAATCATTCTAAACTTCCGTCCCATTATCTATATTTATTAACATCCTATAACCCATTTTATTCCAATAACAAATATACAAGAACTCTTCCGTGTTTTCATCCATGCTAAATGTCTCCTTTTCCATTTGCGAATTAATGATATCCCAAATCTCAAGACTCCTTGGACGAACTTAATAAAAAAGACGGTGGCCAAAGCTCTTCAGACCACTTTTTAATTGAAATGGGTAGCTTATGTCAGTAACATTGCCACATGAGGTGATATCCCATATGGATAGTACTCACGTAAAAGAATAACGAGAGCAAGGGTTAGTTTTTTTAGCATTGCAATGTTTGTTGCATGTGCACTTGCAAAGGGTTTTAATTAAGAAGAAATTAAATCAAATGAAATTACAGGAAAGTGGCATTTATCAAGTCACGAATTGAGTCGGATCGGAAAGCTAATATAAACAAATGAGCAAGGTTTTTGAAGACGATGTAGCCTCTTAGTCGCCCCTATTGGGAATCAAAATAATGGGTTGGTCCATCTCACAAGACAGAAGAAGACGAAGTGTGGAATTCGTCAACAGAGAAGTCAAAGTCGGTCAACGTGTCTAGACGAGCAACAGAGAATGGGAAAAAAATGTCAAAAAGATAATGCGCTGCGAACCATCCTGGAAAATCTCGTGGAAGAAAATTTGGGGAAGGTGCAAAACAGGTGTCATCGTCATGGACTATGATGCGCCAAAATTCAAAGATGCTCGAGCAACAAGCTCGTCCATCTTTTCCGGGTCATTCTCAGCACTGATCTTTGTGCTAAATTCATAACTCAAAGTGCACTAGTAAAAATATAGGATGACTACACAAATGGTTGTTATCACCGAATACTTTATTTGTTCAATATAATCTTTAAATGTTATTTTAATATGCAATGTTATTCCTAAAAGGTTAAATTTTTAATGTAGCCATTAAAGTTTTGATACATATTTAATATAGTCTATGGACTAATTGAAAATGTTAAGTTTTGTCCTTAAACTTAAATTAATGGAATGAAATATGAAATTGTGAATGATGATGTTGAATGCTTTGATGTGCAAGTATCGTCACTGTCCCAAATGGCTTTGCTTAATGCTTGGGGGCATATGCCGCTCGACTCTCATGGGGAACATTCCTTAATGAAACGATCAATTTTGTTTTAGTTCTGAAAATGAATTAGACCCTGTTGATTATAGTGTGGCCCAAAAAGTGATACTAGTAGCACGGAGGCTCGTTTTGCTGAAGGAACTGGTTTAAATATTCGGTTAAAATCACAGCTTATTTGGTTTGCAAAGTCATCGTGGTCAAAATCACAAGTAATTAGAGTTTTACGATCTTTAGTTATCGTTGAAGCATTGACATCAGACAACACTGCTTGTATACACCAAGTTC
The DNA here is from genome assembly GCA_014182385.1 of Eucalyptus viminalis. Lineage (NCBI taxonomy): Eukaryota > Viridiplantae > Streptophyta > Magnoliopsida > Myrtales > Myrtaceae > Eucalyptus > Eucalyptus viminalis. The sequence continues at coordinate 4,760,562 of CM024536.1, forward strand.
ATGGGCTGAAATCTTTCATGTCTATCATGTGCAAGTAACAGATAAAGCATAGATGGTTAGCTCCTCTTGTCGCGACCTCTTTTTTTTCGGCGCCCGCAATCGGGTACGGGCGCCTAAGGAGGCTAATGGCTCGGCTGAAATTAATTATGCCCGGACTCTCCCAAGTCCACCAATTCACGACTTTAATAGTCTAAGTTTTTAACCTGCAAGCTGATTTTCAAAATGGAGTCGCCACTAATCAATTTGGGGTGGGTTGATTAGAAACCCAAGCGAAGTTTCGGGAGAAATACTTGCTCCTGTGCAACTAGAGAAATTAGGATTGGGGACTTGATTACACTAGTTAATCACTAATGCCCTTTCGGTACCTAATCTTGTTTAAACCCTGAGGTTTTTGGATGTTCGAGGGATTTTTCATGCATTTTGGGAGGAAAAACATTTTTTGAGGTCTTTTTCTAATTTTTTTTTTTGGACACAAAAGGGGTTTTTTTGGGATTTTTTGGTATTTTTGGGAAAATACAAGTCTTTTTGGCTTTTTCTAAATTTTTTTGGCTTTTTCATGAATTTTTTGATCTTTTTGGATTTTTGGCATTTTTTGGAAAATATGGAATATTTTTGATTTTTTGATTTTTTGGAAAATTAAAATATGTTTATCATTTTTTATTTTTCGATTTTCTGGAAATTAAAACATTTTTTAATATTTTTGGAAAATAAAATATTTTTGGATATTTTTGTTTTTTTTTAAATAAAAAAAATTAAAAAATATATATTTCGAAAAGAAAATATATTTTTTTGGCATTTTGGAAAATAATTTTTTTTTATTAAAATATTATTTTAAAATAAAAACCGACCAGTCGGATCCACGGGTTGGTTCGACCGGGCCGGCGACCTGAACGAGGACGGGCCCGCAACTCGGGCCCAACTCGGATTTTTTCATCTTTTTTTTTTTTTTTTTTTCAAAACGACGCCGTGGCGGGCGTTTGGGGACGCCCGCCCAACTCGACAACCTGGTTCCTAACGAAACCCTACCCGGGTCCGACCCGACTCCCAACCCAACTCGGCTCCAACACCCAACCCGACCCCCGACGCCGGCAGGTCGCGAACTCTACTCGATTTTCCGGGTCCGGATCCGCTTCGCGACCCAGAAAATTGCAATCCCTAGGGTTTGCGAATCCGCGGCGCCGGGGACAGACCCGAGCATTTCGGCGGCGGTTGTGACTATGGTAGCGGCGGCGGCGTGACGTGAACCGGACACAGAGAGGGCTACGACGACGCGGTACCCGATCGTGATGACGGCGCGACGAGGGTGGCGATGATAGTGAGACCCCCCGCGGATCTCTTCCTCTCCGGCATCTCTCTCTCTCTCTCTCTACTCCTCCCTCCGACGGGGATCAAATCTGAGGCCACGAGCCCTCGGCCCCCCTGAAGTCTCTCAATGGGGTGTCCAAGGGCTGCGACTCAATCTGGCTCCCTCTCTCTCTCCGCGATCTCGGTGTGTCCGTCGTCGTCGTCGGGGGAGGTATTTATAGGCGAGGGGCGGCCGGTCGACGGAGTTCGACCGTCAATCGCCACGGCCTTCGTCGGCCGAACCGGCGTCCCATCCGACACCAGCTGCCCCCTTGCTCCACGTCCCATCGCCGTCCGTCCATCCCCTTCCCCTCCGTCGCGCCCCCTGCGCGTGCTTTGCAGAGGCGCGAGGAAGGAGACGACCTGGCGGGGCCAGGCCGAGGTGGAAATGGGCCGAGGGCCCATGCGGAGGTTGCTTCTTTACTTCTTTCCCGTTTTCGCTTTTTTCGCTTTTCTTTTCATCATTTTTTTTATTATTTATTATCCAACAAAGAGAATAGTAACTTAATAAATAAACTAAAAATACCTAAATAAAAATAAGGCGTCAACAGTACTGCCCCTCTTTGAAGGTGAGTTCGCAGAGGTTGCATTCAAAGACAAACTGATGCCTAAATTTTATCTATGCATGCGCAACGGATTATATTTTATTTGGAACCTATTGTTTTATGCAAAAAGAGCAATATAACATTACATATACTAAGACATATAAGAAGATACCTGTAGTTACTTACCGGGAGTGAGTGAGATAGGGTGTGAACCCCGAGTTTGGCAAGTATCAAGGCGTCATCTTACCTAGTGACACGAGGAGGTTGCTTTTCCAAGGCTCGAACCATTCTTCACTCGCCTATTAAAACAATCAATAATTTGTCTAGGACCCGAACCTTTCTTCGGTTGCCTTGACAAGAAATTGCTCCTCCAGGACCCGAACCATTTTTCGATCGCCTATTGGAGCAATTAGTGGTTTGTCTTGGACCCGAACCATTCTTCGGTCGCCGTGACGGGAAGTTGCTTCTCCAGGACCCGAACCATTCTTCGGTCGCCTGCTAAAACAATCAATGATTTGTCTATGACCCGAATCATTCTTCGGTCGCTTGTTGGAGTAATCAAGGGTTTGTCTCGGACCCGAACCATTCTTCAGTCGCCGTGACGGGAAATTGCTTCTCCAGGACCCGAACCATTCTTCGATCGCCTGTTAAAACAATCAATGATTTGTCGAGGACCCGAACCTTTCTTCGGTCACCTTGATGGGAGATTGCTCCTCTAGGACCCGAACCATTCTTCGGTCGCCGTGACGGGAAATTGCTTCTCCAAGACCCGAACCATTCTTCGGTCGCCTGTTAAAACAATCAATGATTTGTCTAGGACCCGAACCTTTCTTCGGTCGCCTTGACGGGATATTGCTCCTCTAGGACCCGAACCATTCTTCGGTCGCCTGTTGGAGTAACCAGGGGTTTGTCTCGGACCCGAACCATTCTTCGGTTGCCGTGACGGGAAATTGCTTCTCCAAGACCCGAACCATTCTTCGGTCGCCTGTTAAAACAATCAATGATTTGTCTAGGACCCGAACCTTTCTTCGGTCGCCTTGACGGGAAATTGCTTCTCCAGGACCCGAACCATTCTTCGGTCGCCTGTTAAAACATTCAATGATTTGTCTAGGACCCGAACCTTTCTTCGGTCGCCTTGACGGGAAATTGCTCCTCTAGGACCCAAACCATTCTTCGGTCGCCTGTTGGAGTAACCAGGGGTTTGTCTCGAACCCGAACCATTCTTCAGTCGCCGTGACGGGAAATTGCTTCTCTAGGACCCGAACCATTCTTCGGTCGCCTATTAAAACAATCGATGATTTGTCTAGGACCCGAACCTTTCTTCGGTCGCCTTGACGAGAAATTGCTTCTCCAGGACCCAAACCATTCTTCGGTCGCTTGTTAAAACAATCAATGATTTGTCTAGGACCCGAACCTTTCTTCGGTCGCCTGTTGGAGTAACCAGGGGTTTGTCTCGGACCCGAACCATTCTTCGATCGCCGTGACGGGAAATTGCTTTTTCCGGACCTGAACCATTCTTCGGTCGCCTATTTAAACAATCAATGATTTGTTTAGGACCCGAACCTTTCTTCGGTCGCCTTGACGGGAGATGCACCGACCTTTTTCAGGGCATCTCATTTGTGGGTGTATGATTTGTATCGAGGACACCAGTTGGTACCCGACCTTTCTCGAGAGATGTACCGACCTTTCTCAGTGCATCTGTTTTGTGGGGGTGTCTGACCTTCGGTTTAGACAACAGTTGGTACCCGACTTTTCTCGGGAGGATGCGCTGACCTTTCTCAGGGCATCGATTTTGGAAGATACCTGGACATTCACAAGCATATCAAAGAGTACCTGGATAATCACAAGTACTAACCTAGAGGATATTTGGGCCTTTGCAAGCATCAAAATGGATATTTTGGCTGACCATAGGCATTGAAGGGGTACTTGGATGATCACAAGTATAAATTCTTGGGGGATACTTGGACATTTACAAGTATCGAAGGGGTGCTTGATAATTGGAAATATTGAGAACATATCTTGGATATTTGTGAAGGTGTCCCACCTTCAGGAAATTGGGAAATATCGAGGGCGTACCTGGGATATTTGTGAAGGTCTCTCACCTCCCGGTAGTTGGAATATTGCTCGCTTCCTCCACACTCGAAGAGGAGTCGTCGGAGATACTCCTTGCTCTCTTCATCGTTTTTAAGGAGGGGGCAACTCATGGTATTCCTCTCGTCTTTGTCTATCTCTCCTTATATCGACACTAAACGCTAGATCTGCTTAACCAATTCGTGCTCTCCACTACTGCAAAAGCTATGCACCAAGATCAACCCCTTCTTCTTCTTCTTCTCCTCCTCCTCCTCCTTCTACATCTGTCTTTTAGCATTGCCATCGAAGATAATAACTGCAAAACCTCTTGTGGCGAGGTCACAAACATACGTTACCCGTTTCGTTTGATGGGAGACCCGAAACTTTGCGGCCTCAGCAATTATGAGCTAGCCTGCATACTTAACTGCACCATTCTAGATTTTAAGTCAAGCAAGTACTTTGTACACGACATCGACTACACCAACCAGACGATTAGGGTCGCTGATGTCAAGCTGCAGAAGGGCAATTGCTCATCGCTTCCTCTCTGGTCTTTATGGGCCCATTATGAATTGCCCATGTATTGTCCTCATTCATCCAAGACTGTTTCGATCGTGAGTTGTGTGAAGGCTGTGGATTTTCCATTTTACATCGATGCTTCGTCATGTCTTGATGGGCTTCCATTACTTAATTTCTCTGGTGCGAGAAGGCGAGTGTATGCCTTGGTCAATGCAAATGTCTCATCTATGGAAACCGCATGCACTATAGAGCTTATGGCAATACTGCCACGGTGGGTTGATGAATATGATCTTCGTTCCTATGCGCAAATTCATGAACATATGGTTTATGGATTCGAGCTTTCATGGAAGTATCCATGGGAGTATCCTGACCACACCAAGAAAGGTAAGCACTTTTGAGTTTGTTCAATTTCTTATAAAGAATAGTAAGAGTTTCATAACTTTTATACGATTTTTATTTAAGTACTATAATTTTTTTAAAAAATTAAGTGCCACATTGAAGTCGATCAATTAAATGTCGTTTTTGGCAAATTGTCATCATAATTTTTTTCAATTTTCTTTTTCATTTCGACGTGGATTCTTTTTATTTTTAATTTTTTATTAATTGTTCAAATCAATGATGGCAATGTCACGTAAGACGATTGGCATTTATATCGAATTTTCCGACGAGACAAATTGCTGATGACTCTTAAGTGATCGAATTTAAATTTGTGGCAAGTAAATAAAAAAAATGTTATGACACTTAAGTGAGTGTTGGATGAAAATTATGGTACTTCTAATGTATTTATTTCAAAATATTGTTAGGATATATTTGGTAAAGACATGAAATTCCATTTAACGTGAAAAGGAGCTAAGATCACGTAGCTAGTTCAATGTTGCGGTGGTATTTTATAAGTACAACAACGAATACATTTTTATTCATCTGTTAATTTAAATAATAAGAATTCCACCGGTAAATCTTAGTGGATTGAACTTGATATACTCAATTATCATTGTTTGATTACGATCTAAATAAGTGTCTTTTATTTTCTTCAGATTTCACTTGTTACATATTCTATCTCTTTTGCAGATTACCTCGCCACTATTTTCTGGTATTTTGAACTGATCATGGGCTATTTCATCGGTAAACATCAATACAATCTTCATGGTGAAATTTAGTGTTCCTAAATACAAACATTCAGCACACGCACAAATTGGTTATTCATATACAATAAATACATTATCTATTCAATTGTTTATCTATTTAGTCCAAATTCTGCCACAAATCTTAGTGGATTGAACCGATATACACATGGCTTGATTATGGTCTAAATAAGTGTCTTTTAAATGTTCTTCAGGTGTCACTCGCTACATACTCTATTTCGAATTGGGAACAGGGATCTTTGAACTTGATGTGGTGGTGTTCACGCTCTTGGGCATTGGTAACATTACTATAGTTGTCTCATTATGAAATTGACTATAAATTTCTAAATGCAAACTTTTAACACACCTACAAATTGGTTAAAAATATACAGTGTTTCATTGCATGGTTGTGAAATTCATCTTGGGGGCCCCATGCGTGATGGTGTTACTAATATGCAAATGGAGGAGAAGACACTTAGCAATGGATCAAAATGTTGAAGAATTTTTGCAATCTAACAATAACTTCTTACCGATAAGGTATTCTTACTCGGACATCAAGAAAATTACGAGTGGCCTTAAGGATAAACTAGGCGAGGGAGGGTACGGGTCCGTGTTCAAATGAAGACTCCGAAGCGGCCGTGAGGTGGCAATCAAGATTCTGAAGAAGGGAAAAACGAATGGGCAGGAATTCATCGGTGAAGTAGCTACCATTGGCAGAATTCATCATGTTAATGTTGTTGGACTCATTGGTTATTGCTTTGAGGGCTCTAAACAAGCTCTTGTCTACGATTTCATGCACAATGGATCTTTGGATAAGCACATTTTCTCACGAGGACAAGGTATTTCTCTTGAATGCAAGGAAGTGTATGAGATTGCTCTCGGAGTGGCTAGAGGGATTGAATATCTTCATCGAGGATGCGACATCCAAATTTTACACTTTGATATTAAGCCTCATAACATTATTCTAGACAAGGATTTCACCCCAAAAGTTTCTGACTTTGGGCTCGCAAGATTGTATCTCACGGATTACAACACCGTGTCTCTAACTGCCGCAAGAGGAACCTTAGGGTACATGGCTCCGGAGCTCGTCTTCAAGAACCTTGGAGGCGTCTCTTACAAAGCCGATGTTTATAGTTTCGGAAAATTGTTGATGGAAATGGCCACTAGAAGGAAGAATGAGGACAAGGTTACAGGGTGTTCGAGTCACACTTACTTTCCTTTATGGGTTCATGACCAACTTAGTAAAGAATTGGAAATTCCAGTGGAAGTTAGTGAGGATGAGAGGAAAATAATAAAGAAGATGGTAATAGTTGCTCTTTGGTGCATACAATGGAATCCTGACGATCGCCCTTCGATGTAGAAAGTCTTGAAAATGCTCGAAGGAGAAGTAGATGATCTACAAATATCTCTCAAGCCACTCTTTTATGCAACAGAAATGTCAAGAAGGGATGATGGAAATTGGACCGATGAAGGCAATAATACCATATCCATTACATCAACTAGTGCAATAACTTACGAAGATTCTCGTCTTGAGTGTACTAGTATTAGCATTACACAAGCATAGACACATATCAAAACTGTTTGATCCGTTCACATATGTGGCGAATTGAAACGTGGTATTGATGATGTTTCATATGTAGCTCCCCTTTCTTGGCCATCATTATATAATATATGTTTATGACTATATTTATGATCTTAATTACACCCAATTCATCTTTTAGCATTATCATATTAAAGATATCATTGGTTATAGCTTGGACTCTAGGATTCAATAGAAAATCTAGTGACTACTTTTTAGCATAGTGTTATGAGGAGCAAGTTTGGGTTCCGAAGCCTCTGCTTAAAAGTCTAGCTAGCACACAACCTACTTTATGCATGGTTAACAACACTTCAGTGATAAAAAGAAAAAAAAAAAAAACGACACTTCAGTGATCACTATGTATGTATTGCTTCACTGCATACCGATTGTCACTACGAATAATGTTAAATATGATGGATGAAGAGGGATAATAAACAACTTCGATTTAACGGCAGGGGAGTGCGAGATAGCAGAAGATATCAAAAGATGATCTCTTCCTGAATAACAATAATACATGAGATTAATTAAATTCTTATTATATTTACTAGGTTGCAAAGTTATCTTAATGGTAAATGTGCACTTAAAAAAAATGATATTAGTTTCCTTTTAGGGTTCGTTGTCCAAGACTATTACGTGAGGAGGAAATTTTATTGGAGGGGGAGATATATGTCATCTTTATTACAATGGTTTGAGTATATTATTCGAGTCTAAACTTATTTTGATTGCAAAGGAGTATTACCATGTTCAGTTTTCAAGACTGTGTTAAGTATCTCAAACCCTTCCTACTATCACTTTTAAGTAGTACATCGCTTTTCATATCAAATTGAATGAACTCCAAATAGGTGAGGGCAAACAAAATCCGACTTCAAGAGTGGATGCAAAATTTCACAAATTTTTTGTGAAGTTAATTTCGCCATTATTAAGATTGACTATTTTTTAGCCGGTGAATGTGCTCGTTGACTTTCTTTTGGCCCAAAAAAAAAATGCTCGTTGACTCCAAGCCCAATAATCATACGGATTTCAAATGAGTTTGGACCAATAATCATATAGCTTCATTTGCATTTTTCTGATTAAGAAGTGAGGAAAAAAGAATCGAACGGTGCGTTTGCATCATTTACAATTTCACTGCTTTTTTTTTCTTGGCTGGAATACAATATTTCTATTTTTGGGCCACCCGAAAATCCAAACAACACTTTCCGGTAACAGGTCCCTTGATTCGGGATACAGGGCGAGATAACAAAATGTCCAGGGGACCAAATCCGAAATAATAGAAAGGTCGCGTCCTTGGATGCAAAAAGGTCGTCTCGCTAGTCGCTCTTTGCTTCCTTCCAAAAGTCTCTTTCGCTTTAGCGATGGAGGTCGCTTCTAGACTCAAACGCTCAAACGCACTCAACCGTTAATTCAAAAATTAATCAACCAAAAAAAGAAAAAGAAAAAATCGCCACATCCTAATTCTGATTCTGATTCTGTTTTACCGTTCTCTCCCGCCATCTAGATTTTTCTGCAGTTTTCTAGATTCCCATCTCCACTCTCTTTTCTCGTGCGATAAGTTCCTCGAATCGCAGTCCCGATCGAAGACGAAGACGACGGCGAAGAAGGCGATGGGCGGCGGAGGTGAATCGGAGGGGACGCCGGTGGAGCCGCGGAAGCACCCCGCGAACCAGCACGCCGCCACCTGGGTCCCCGGGGAGGCCCGCGGCGGCGGCGGCGGCGGCGAGAACCCGTACGTGCACGTCGCTCCGCTGAATGCCCCCGCGCCGTCCGGCAGGAGTGAGTCCATCGAGGCGTATACTTCGCGCTGGGAGTTAATGATTGGTGATTAGAGGCTTTTGAGAATGGTTTTGATGGGGCCGACACTTTGCCGGTGTTTGCGGGTCCGATGGATGCGGCGCTGAACCGTTGTGGGAAGAGTTTCGAAGATGCTACAAGAAAAGCACCAATGAGGCAATGCAGCACCACAGTTTCCGTAACGGATATTCTCTCTAATGGAGAAGCTAATGAGGATGGGCTCTTGCTGCACAAATCCTATTCGTGTCCTCAGCCATCTCAGGTTGTATTCCTTTATGTCCTTCCCATCAATGACGACCTTCCCTTCCATCGGATCGTAGAACCTCAGCAGAAGGGCCAGAATAGAGGACTTTCCGGCACCACTTGGCCCGACGGGAGCTACCTTCGTCCCAACATCAATTTTCAACGTGAGGTTCTTCAGAACGGTAACTTCTTGTCGTGATGGGTACTTGAATTTGATGTTCTGGAACTCAGCAGTTCCTTCAAACCAAGTAAATTCGTTGCGCAGGACACCTGCAAGATTTTAGAACAATCAATGCAAATTGTAGTCTATAAATGATTCATAACTTGGGCAGAATCTCAAATTTGAAGCTAGTAGATTCTGCATTAAACTATAAAGGACTCTGCTAGGGAAAAGGAGTGACAGCTACCCGAAAAGAGAGCTTTTCTAAGGTTTGTCATGGCCTTCTCACCGACCACACCGAAGTAGTAATGCTGCAAGATGTGAGAGACTAATGATAGAAACCCTATTAGGGAGAATGCGATCGAGTACCATTCAACTTCCCGCTTTGCATGTTTATGGTAACATGCTACACCTATTGTTCTGATGAAGAACCCAAAAACAGGCTTTGAGATTCCAGAGAAACCGGCTGCAATGGAGCCGATGGCTATCTTGACAAGTTCCGTCCTCCTCAACCCAAACCAGATTCTAAAGAAGTGGACTGCTTCTAATCTTTTCTTGTGCTTCTCTTGCTCTGGATCTTCTCTGAGGCTTTCTTCTATCTCTGCGCCTTTTTCACTTAAAACTCTGCTTTTAGGTGAGTCATGGGGTAGGTCAATTTCACAATCTTGCGAAGATATATCAGTTCTGTCATTCAATCAACATCATGGGCCAGTGAGAACCTGTTTCTTTTTTTATCAAAATAATTGTCATGCACAAACGGTAGGAAATAATTATTATGAGGCAGCCAACCTTTCATCACGAACAGCACTGATGTTCTGCATGTTGAATAAGCTGTTGTAAAATTTGCTGGTATCCAATAGGGTGCTGTGCGTTCCTGTCTCCTTAACCTGTCCGTTCTCTACAACTGCAATTTCATCTGCATTAATGATGGTTGACAATCTGTGCGCAATCAAGATCACCCTTCTTCCCTGCATGGCCTTCTCCAATGCCTCTTGAACCAGCTTCTCAGATTGCGAATCAAGAGCGCTTGTAGCCTCATCCAGCAGAAGTATTGGAGGATTCTTGAGAACGGCTCTGGCTATTGCAATTCTTTGTTTTTGTCCTCCTGACAGCTGGAAGCCCCTCTGCCCCACCTAGTCCATCATCATGGCGCCAAAATTTAACTTAGGATCCTTGTTTTTTGTCTAATGAGAGCTTGAGAACTTTCAGATGAGACATCGTTTATTTACATCTGTTGCTAGGAGATTACATATTTCCTCTGTCGAGTACTTATCTGGAAGCTGTGAAATGAAATTATGTGCATTTGCCATCATTGCTGCATTCTCTATTTGTATCTGCATCCAAATTTCCTACTTTAAGGTTGTCCTTGATAGTGCCAGAACAAACGTGATGGTTCTTGGGAAACTGCTCCAATATTTTGGCGGAGGCATTTCAAATCAAGATCCTTGATGTTATGGTTATCTATGAGAATGACCCCTGAAAATATGCAATATTACCCAATCATCAGTAACCTATGCAATATTATTCAATCGTCAGCAATCTTTGTGCGCAAAATATGTATGAGCAATAGAAGCATCAAACCGTGGGAATAATAAGGAGAGGATAAATAATTTCAGCTCAAGAGCTTGGAGGATAAAGGTTTTAGACCTTTCGATGGATCGTAGAATCTTGCAACCAGGGATATGATTGCTTTTCCCACACCCGCTTCTACCAACTAACGCCACCGTCTTTCCTGCTGGAATTGACAGCGTAAAACCTTGAAGAATCACCTTATCTTCTCGGGATGGGTAAGCAAAGTGAATCTTCCTTATGTCAGTGTTTTCCTCGATTTCCTTCAGTACGATCCCCCCTGAAGCGTTGCTAATATTTGGTTTTCTCCAGATCACCTTGAAAACTTCATTTCCTGCTGCTTTTGCTTGGTTAAATACTTGCATGTCTGGGGCAGCATAAGTGATTGAGCTGGAATGCAAAAGAAGCTACGGTCCATAATCAAGGTTATATCTTCTTCACTTCATTATATGAAGATTCTTAAAGGCATCTGATATCTCTTTAAGAGGCTCAAAATGAAATGCATCATACACGCATTCATACAAAACTTTAGAGAACCCAAGTAGGACGATGTTATTTCCCATGTTATGTGCAGATTAACTAGTTTGATGATCATCATTGGATTGCTTATCTAGTCGCTGTAAGACAAAACAATCTCATCCAAAAATTCTTACAAGAAAGGTAAACGTTTCTTACAGAGCTCCAAGGAGGATGCTCATGACTGCTGCTATGACGTTCCCTCCACTAGATCTTCTGGCAGTGACCATGATTGCTCCGATCCATATGATTAGTTCCCAAGAGGAGTTGGTCACTGCTTGAAGCATTTCTGTTCCAACTCCCTTAATCAGCGCCTCTCCTCTGCTAATGACAGACTGCTTGTCCATGCAGTCTGAGAATGATTTGATTGCGAGATCCTCTCCGAAAAATGCAAATACCGTTTTTATATGAGATATGGTCTGTACGTTGTCAAACATTAACCCATGAATTTCCAGATGATTCCCTTTTTCTTAGATTTTTTATAAATAAAAAAGGTGAAGTTTTTTCACCTGTTCCCCAGCAGTAGTAGCTTCGGATAGGTAAATCATTTTGGCAGCTGAGATGGCATTCATTTTGTTTGTGTAGATGGCTCCAATCAGTAGAATCAAGAGAACAACAAAACAAGTTGACCAGTGAAACTTCCCAACTGCAAATGAAGGCAATCAAGATTCCAGAAAAGAATGTGGCGAAGTACGAAAGGAAGTGCCCCAGCTGCTAGCCAAAAGTTATGTTAGCATGATCGGCAAACTTTGGTGGGGAAATCTAAAGAGCAGTCAACTTAAGGGAAAGATTGCTACCTTCTCTCCGATAGCATCCTGGATTACGCACATGTGAGTACTTACTCCCTTAATGACATTTCCACTCGACAATTCAGTATCAAAAGCTCCAATCTCCTGTCCGAGGACCGATCTTAGGAATTCTAATCTGATCCTTTCTGTTTGTCTTTTGCTCGCATATATCCAGCATCCAATCTCTGCAGAAAATTGGAAGCAATGCGAATGCTTTGTTACTGCGTACTTTCTATACTGTTAGTTTTCTCTCCTGTAGTTAATCCAGTCCTTCTTGCTAACTTTATCGGTAGTAGTTCAATATGATAAATGATTATATGATACTTCCGATCCCACAAAACTTGATGCCATGCTCGGGAGTGGCACACAAAAATAAGCAATCTCTACTGGAACCTAGGAAACAGTGACTTTCAAACGGCAATTAGGTGCGAAACAAATGTGCATGTCAACAAAAAACTGTTCTGAAGACTTAATAAAAACATATGCATCTCCATCATCTTAGTAAACCAAAAGAGGCCAACCTAGGATTCCAGCTGGGAAGATTGCAAAGGCCATGCACCACACATATGGAACAACCTGAAAGAGGTAAGAAGAAAAACACGAATGAAAAGCTCCACTACCACTGTGTGCTGGCTCGAGCCTCACCACAGACCGGCAAGCTCAAGCTCACTTGAGGCCAGATCTGGTAAGGGCAAGGCTCGAGCTTGCCAGCCATAGTGGAGCTTGGGCTCACCTAGATTGACAAAGCTCGAGCTCACCTGGGTCTAGTGAGCTGTGAGCTTTCTAATCTCAATGGAGCTTGGGTTCGCCTGGATCGGCCGAGCCTCAAGCTCACCAATCTACGTCTTGGTTGATTGCCAAGCAGCCGGCCATCGTTGAGGCACGTAGTGACGGAGGAGGAAAGGGAAAGAGGAAGAAAAAGAGAAAAGAATAAAGAAAGAAAAGAAAGAATAAATAAAAAATATAAAAAATTATACTTTTAAAAAATATATAAAAATTAAAATTATTTTTTTGGTCAACTAAAAAAAAAATCAAAATTCAATTTTTTTGGTGACTTTTTTTTTCTAGAAAATTAAATAAGATACCGAATAGTGGAATATATCTCTTACCTCATTTTCAAGTCTCAGCCGAATACCAAAAAGCATCATCATTTTCTTGTAAAATAGCATCCTAGAAAACAATTATAAGAAATGTGATATTTTCAGCAAAACAAATAGAGTCTAAGATTGCCAACTTTATTGTTTTTTCCCATTGCTTAGGTCATGGTTGATTAAGGAATTATGACATAAAAGGATAATTACTTGTTGATAGGACCATTAAGTTTACGAACTTTGAAAAAATGTTACAATCATGGAGGTATGTCACTAAGAATAGGAAAAAAAAAGATTTATCAATATATATCATTTTAATAACACTAAAGATGAACAAAGAATTCTCAAATCATTCTTGAATCACATTTCATTTATGCACGTCTTCGAGAAAAAGGTTTTATCTCAATGCATGCAAGATTTATGACAATATACTGCTATATCATAAAATGCATACATCTTGTCGCATTCAAAAATACAATTTTAAAATTAGAAAAACTAAAGTTTATTATAGATAGAATAAACATGTGAAAATTATCATTTTATTAAGATTTTTTAACATCTATATGATGGAAAAACAAAACATTTTCAAACCAATCGGATCGAATTTCCAATAATTGAAAAATGAACTCTCATGGACTTTTCGCTTGTCTCAAAAGTCGAATTCTAATCTTTTAATCTATGCTCCTCATTTTAACCCCTAGCCATTGGGTCGGGCCGTGCCACAGTTCACTCCGAGCTCACTGCACACGGCCGCGTCGGGTGGCTTGGGTGGAGCCAAGGTCGATTGAACTTCAGATTCGTCGTGGTGCATGAAGTCTCCCTCGGTCGCTTGTCCCGTACTCTTCAACCAGCTTTGACGTTTCAGTCCACCATTCCCACGCTTTTGCGGGTCTCGCACGTCTCGTGTGTTCCTCTCATCCCTATCTTTCTTCCTTCTACATGTCACACTAAACGTGAAGACTTGCTTGATCGATTCGTGCTCTCAGCCATTGCATAACCAATGCATAAAGATCAGCTCCTCCTCCTCCTCCATTGCTGTTTTAGCATCGCCATCCAGAAAAATGAGTGCACTACCTTTTGCGGCGAGGTCGACATAAGGCCCCGTTTCAATTGAAGGGCGAAAAGGGTTGCGGGGACCAAAACTATGAGCTGACCTGCAGAAATAACCACACCATTCTGGATTTGTACTCGAGGGAGTACTATGTACAGTACATCAACTACATCAACTTCACGATTAGGCTCGCCAATGTTGGGCTGCAAAAGGGCAACTGCTCGTCTCTTCCTCACCGCTCTTTGTCATGCAGTGACTTCAGCTACTACCCCATCGGTATAGATGTGGGAAATATGAAAAGGGGTCCAACGTTATCCAAGACTCTGGCAATCGTGGACTACATGGAGGCCGTCAATTCTCTGTTTTACATTGACTCTTCGTCGTGCCTCAATGAAGTCAAGTTTTCGGATTCCTCTAGTACGAGAAGGCGAGTGTACGCCATGGTCAATGTAAATGTCTCGTACGTGGAAGCTACATGCACTATAGAGCATATGGCAATGATACCTTGGTGGGTTGTGTTGGACACAAATTGCGCAACCCCAGGATCTCCATAACCAGATTAAGAACATGCATAATTGAGTAGAAAGATTAACGCACCTGGATCCTTCGAACATAAAGCGGAAGCAGAAAAAGGGATTACCCACGTATATCAAGGGGATCCATGCATCAAGTCCTTCTCTTCTATTGCCCTTCGTATCACTGGCTCAATGAAGCAGCCCCCTCACAATTAGTGTTAGGTAAACGCCCCTTAGGTGAGGATACATGTGAGAATTAGGGTTAGAGGAGAGACTTAAGCACTATTTATAGAGTTTCCAACCAGTCCCCTTCATTATGGGCCAAGCTCAACTCGGCTCACACTAGCCAGCCTATATTAGATTAATTAAGAAACATTTTATCTCACCTTAGACTAGCCCTGTTTTACGGTAGCCGTAAAAACAGTAAATTACAATATCAATTAATGTAGTCCACATTAGGAAAACTCTTACATTCTCCCACTTGGACTATATTAATTGAAATCGTACCTTATGCGTGCACATTGATCCAGAGATAATTCTTAATAGTCAATCCTATCCCATAAAGTCTCAAACACTGAATCATGGCGGTAACTACATGTATACACACAGAGCCTTCCATAGTCACGAATGTTCTCAACTTTATTGATATGGATTCAATATGGTAGTGTGTCAAATGGATAACATCTCTCATAGAGAGATCCCATTTGTCAATCACCATTCTCTTACCTCGGGTGTCACAAAAAACTTGTGCCACTAGAGAATGCTTTATGATTCCAATGAACCCACATTTGTCTTGTCCTTATGGTTAACCTTTCTTTATGTATCACAAGATATATGTACAAGGCTAATAACCAGATGCCCGGATGCCCCTAGCCTTCACTCAAGGTTTATACAATCCTTTAAGACTTTATCAATATGTATTCAACATAATAACAATACATTCAAAAATATTTTATTGAATGCAAAAGTTGATACATATCAAACCGTTATAAAGTGTAATGAACACATATGAAACATTTATCAGAGTAAAGCCAAAATAGCTCCCACTAAACAACAATATCCGAAGATACTCATAGGCCCATGCTAATGACATGTCACTCAAATACATATGGGCATAGGCCTTTAGTTAGTGGATCTGTAATCACATCATCTGTAAAAACATATTATATTAAAACATCACCTTTCTGTATCGTTTGCTTTTGGTCAAAAATTTTGATCACCATATATTTAGACTCATTGAGACCTCTCGTAGTAAATAAATAATACTACAAATTTGTTATCTCAATATAACCGTATGGATCTATCCATAAAGTTAAAATGATCAACTCCTTTATGAGGTTCTGGAGCCTAAAAGCCCAAGTAACAGCCTAAAAGAATGTTACTAATACTGCTTACATAGTAAAAGATGACATAGAACTTTATTTACTGCACTTTCTACTAACATAAATCTGTATCTTGTTATTGATATTATATTATCCTAACAGCTAGCAAAGTTTACATCTAAATACCCTACTAACTGCAATAATTGAACATGTCTGTAAATTAACATATAATCTCTTGTCTTCTTTAAGTATCTTAAAACCTTCTTGACAGCAACCTAGTGATCATGTCCTGGATTTGACCGATATCTACCTAGAAGTCCCGTCACAAAGGCAACATTTAGTCTAGTGCAAATTCAAGCATACATTATACTTTTAAGTGCACTGACATAAGGTACTCCCTTTAATTAGATTTTCTCAATATCTAAATAAGGACAATGTGATAGAGTTAGTCCATCACCCTTAACAACATGAGCAATTTCTGGCTTGCAATGATGTATATTGCATATTTCCAATATACAATCAGCAAATATCCTCCGATAAAAATCTAATATAATATGACAAAAAAATCTTTACAGACTTCAGTACAAAGGATATAAGATGTATCAAAATCACAACTTGTAAGCAAAATATCGATTACATAGAGTATGAGAAAAAAATAAATTTCTTCCTACTAACCTTGCAGTATATTAAATTATTTTGTTCCCAATTGAACAAAATAACAACACTATGAAACTTTAATAATATTGTCTGGAAACTTGCTTAAGACTATAAATAAGACTTTTCAGTCTACACACAATTTACTCGAAACATTTATTGCAAAATTCTCCAATTGCACAATATATATTTTGTATCTATTTAGCGTAACTTCATATATAAATAAATAAACTATTAATGTCGCATTCACTCTGAAAGAATCTTTTAAAGAAATAGTTATTTCTTCACTATAAACAATCCACCCCTCTTTCAGAGTGAAAACTTTAGTTACCAATTTGGCTTTAAATTCCACAATCTTTCTTTGAAATTCTTTTAGTTTTGTACGCCAATTTGCAACTAATAAACTTGTGATCTTTAAACAAGCCAGTAAGTTTCTAAACATGTTTCATAGATTGTATATCGCATTTTATGGCATCTAATCATATACTTGATTGAGGATAATAAACAACATTTATTTATGTCGCTAAATCAACCATGTAGTAGATATTATAGTCATGGTCTCACAAATAGACTATATAGTCTAATGGAATAACTGATCGTCTTTCCCTAACAAATCTCCTTAATAAAGTTATCTCCACTTTATTCTGCACTTGAGAGATTTAAGAAAATTTCATCATAAACTATATCAAGAATAATATCTTAAACCTCAATAAGTTTAGTCTATAGTATAGGAGATTCAATAATTGTCTGTACCACAATTATCTGTATAGGCAAAGATAAAGACACAAAGTGATTTTCCATCGTACTATTATTCTTAATAGTCCGAGAGCAGCTATCATCTACAATTATGTCAATCTTTAGAAACTTTATAGTATATGATTCAATAATTCTTATACCTTCTTTAGGGTCATAAAATCAGTACCCCTTTAACAATTTAAATAAGATACAAAATAATTTCAAGTGAATCTTTTGTCAGGATTTTCAGGCATAGTAATTAAGTTACCACCCCAGAATCTACCAAGTATTTGACAAATGACCCTTTAAGCTATTTCGCATTGTCATACTTGCCAAAATACTCACAGCCACTGTTAAGCCCGACAACATTTTAAGACATTTATCTCGGTCATTTTCCTTAAATCAAAAATTTTTGGAAACAACCTTATAATCATATATGAGATGTATATGTCATTATGACTTAAACACAATCTTTGCAGATGTGTCCTAATTTCAATATCAGACAAGACATAATTTCAAGCAACTAAGGCTTCCATCATCTTATAACAGTGCAGTCCGCAGGCAAACCTCTTTTTAAGTGTTCCAGAATGGAACGCTTCATGGACAGTAAACAAAATTCAATTGCTCTTTTCTCAAGCAATAAATTATATGTCCATAACTTAAAATTTGAAGTAGTAAAAATCTCAATAATAATGAAGTTATTAATTATAGAAAATGTGACTGAAAACCAAGCAATGTATATAATTAGCATCATGTGACCACTGTGTAACTTGACATACAAGTACACATCTAGAGAGTTATACGCATAATCATATAATCACCTTTGGGCAGAATATATGACATGCAGTTGTATACTCCCCACATAATAGCGGTTATGAGAATATATTCCAATTTTTCGTGAATTCATCACCTTTGGGCATATGAATCACTAGAATCAGTCACTCCTCCACCACATTATCATGTATCCCTCCATGAACTAATACACAATCACCTCCTTTGGGAGTATGACTACGCATTAGACCAGGAGACATCCCAATCATCATATGAGACCGAAATTTCTCAAACCCAATCAAGCGTGCCACTTTGGCCGTCACTACTCAATTGAATCATTGAAATTATCTCATACTAGGGATATAAATTTTACTCCTCACATACATCATATACATGTGATTTTAACTTTAGTGATAGGGGCAGCATATCACCAAAATCACATATCATACTAATTACATTGCTTTATTAATTAATAAAAAACAATCATACATATATATATACAGTGAACCTGAAAGACATATTCCAATGAGATCACTCATTACAGTAACACAAGAGAATTCTCATAGAAGCAAGCATCTTGACAAGAGAATTCTCATAGAAGCAAGCATCTTGTGCACCCCGATTACTGATTACTAAAACAACATTGAAAGAATGCCGATCCAAAGGATCCCTCACAAGTTAACATCAATAGCAATACGGGGTACTCATTGATAAGCTTGATAATTAATCAACTATTGCTCATGAGTTTCATACGGCAAAACATGACTCCAAGGCCAACAACTGATTTATTAATCAATTTAAGGTAACAAATATCATTACTTCAACTAGTGGCCTATAAATTGAGTCAAATCACAGAACTAAATATCTAAACTATAACAGTAGATACTATTGCTCTGCATAAATATTGTCATACTCCTTAACCATAAAAATATTCAACTTGATAGACATTAACAAGTGACCAGATGAGTTCATGTATAATATGCAGTAACTTAATCGACATGCATTACCCACATACAACAGGTATGTTAATCAGTACAATCAGTTTGGTCACGAGTTCTTAAGACGTCCATTATTCAAAAACTACTAGTGTGTCAAGGAGTATGCTTGAGCAACAAAAATTTCATGACTTTTACTGTTTCTCATTATCTCAAGATATATTCAATTACTATCTCATAATGATTGTATGTGATAATATACCTATAACCCAACACTTGTATTTCCAAAATCACATAAAAGTACAAGGAAAAATACACAAAAATTCATTTAAAATACACGTATTTAGGGTTTCATATGCAATTTCACATCAATAAAACCATCAAACATATAAAATAAATATACCATGAGATAGGAAATCACCACACGAGTTCAACGCCGCCAGCCACACGCTGATCAGAGCCTCCACGCGCCCACACATGCCGCCTGAGCGCGCGGCGTGTGGAGCTCACGCGCGGCGCGTGTTCGATACCCAGGCGGCGCGTGGCTGTGCGTAGGGGCGCGTGCGGCCTCCTCCGGTGACGCGTTGCCGACCGTCTTGCTCGTCTCGTCGAGCCCAGTCCGAATTTGTGATTTAATTTTATTTTTATTGAACAAAAAGTCTCGAAAATCATAAATTAGGACAAAACCTTTATGTGTTCAAGTTATAGGGTTATGGTTGCTCTGATACCACATATTGGACGCAAATTGCGCAACCCCAGGATCTCCATAACCAGAATAAGAACATGCATAATTGAGTAGAAAGATTAATGCACCTGGATCCATCGAACATAAAGTGGAAGCAGAAAAAGGGATTACCCACGTATATCAAGGGGATCCATGCATCAAGTCCTTCTCCTCTATTGCTCTCCATATCACTGGCTCAATGAAGCGGCTCCCTCACGATTAGCGTTAGGTAAACGCCCCTTAGGTGATGATACATGTGAGAATTAGGGTTAGAGGAGAAACTTGAGCACTATTTATAGAGTTTCCAATCAGTCCCCCTCATTACGAGCCAGGCTCAACTCGGCCCACACTAGCCAGCCTCATATTAGACTAATTAAGAAACCTTCTATCTCACCTTAGACCAATCATGTTTTACGGTAGCCGTATAAACAGTAAATTACAATATCAATTAATGTAGTCCACATTAGGAAAACTCTTACAGGTTGATGGCAACAATGTTCGCTCTTATGCGCAGATTCATGAACTTATGGTTTATGCGTTTGAACTTTCGTGGCTTCCAATTGCCTATGGATGGAATTGTAATTGGTGTGACATCAGTGGCACGTACAAAATTTACTGCGCAGACAAGAAAAGTAAAGGGCCTTTGAATTTGTTCCAATTCTTAAAAAACAAAAAAAGAAGAAAATTTTCCAGATATATACGTTCAAAATATGTTAAAATTGAGCTCGCTCTTCTGCATATCTTAGCAGAGCCCATGTGATTTGAAAATGCCCATTAAGATAAAGTAGTTAGGTAAATGCTGTTGTGGTATTTTGTACCTATAATAAAAGATAATTACTTATTTAATTCGAATTCTGCCAACAATTCTTGGTGGGTTGAACCGATATACTAATTGCTTGATGATGATCCAAATAAGTGTCCTTTAAATTCCTTCGGCCTCTATTTGTCATGTATTCAACCTCTTCATCTCTTGCAAGTTACCGCTTGTTTATTTGCTGGGTAATTCAAATGCCCTGGCAACATGGCTTCGGTAACATTACTACAATCTTCTCATTGTGAAATTGATTTAAAGTTACTTAACGCAAACATTTAACACACCCAAAATTTTCTTGCATTTATCCCAATGTATAGCGCCATTCGTGGTTCTGAAATCATCTTGGGAGCCCCATGGATGATGATCTTGCTCCTACACATATGGAGGGGAAGACACTTAGCAATGGATGTTGAAGAATTTTTGCAATCTAACAATAACTCAATAACTTCTTGCCGATAAGATACTCTTACTTGGAAATCAAGAAAATCACAGGAGGTCTTAAGGACAAACTAGGGGAGGGAGGGTATGGTTCTGTGTTCAAAAGAAGATTCCGGAGTGGCCGTGAGGTGGCGGTGAAGATTCTAAAGAAGGGGAATCGGACGGGCAAGACTTCATAAGTGAAGTAATTGGAAGAATTCATCATGTTAACGTGGTTGAACTCATTGATTTTTGCTTTGATGGCTCAAAACAAGATCTCGTCGATGATTTCATGCACAATGGGTCTTTAGATAAGCACATTTGTCACAAGGACAAGGGATGTCTCTTGATTGCAATTTGGACTTTACCGAATAGAAAACCTAGGGACAGCTTTTCACATGGTATATCTGGAGCGAGTTTGGGTGGGAAAGTCTTTGCTAAAAAACCCAACTAGCACACAACCCGCGCTACGCATGGCTTTACGGCACTTTAGCGGTCGATGTACATGTTTCTTGGCACGCCAATTGTTGCTACGAATAACGTTGAAAAATGATGTATATAGAGAGATCATAAAATTTTAAAAGAGATGATAAGCAACAACTTCGGTTTGAATTACCTCTTCCTTAATAGCCTTAATAGATGAGATCAATCAAATTCTTATTTCTTTTAATAGGTTGCTAAGGTATTTAGTGGAAAATGTACTGTCGAGAATAATGGAAGTTTCTCTTTTCAGATTAATTAGTTAATTTGAGATCGTGTCCCATCTCACAGCTCGTTAATTGAAGTTGCCACCGCTAACATACTTGAATCCTCTCATTACGAAATCAATCGATTTCGCTAAATGATAACATTCAGCCTCATCTTTTCGTATGTTTTCCACAGAGTACAGGTGCAATAAGCTTAATTGAACTCGTCTGAGGAGCAGCATGTGTGGTAATACTGTTAATACGCAAAGGGAGAAGGAGCCATTTAGCGATGCTCGAAAACATTCAAGAATTTTTGCAATCCAACTAATTTTTTGATGATTTTTTCTGTGTAGCTCGCCTTTCATGGCCATCATCAGATGGTATATGTTTATGACTATTGTTATTGATCTTAAATACGACTGTATCATATTTCTCAGTATCGTCTTAAGATTTCGTTAATATAATTTGGGCTTTCGGGTGCAATAAAAAACCTAATGATGACTTTTAATATAGCGTTACGAGGAGCAAATTTGGGTATCGGAGTCTTTGCTTCAGTGGCCAACTCTCACACAACCCTTTCACGACAGTCTAGGGGATGTACACCTCTCCCCATAAAACATAAATTGTCGGTATGAATGATGTTGAAAAATGACGGATGGAAAGATGATAAAATTTTAGAAGAGATGGTAAACAACTTCGATCCAAACGAGGGGGAGTCCGAGACAATAACCTATAAAATAGATAGCGGAGACCTTAATTAGCTTTTCACTCCATCGAAAATCAATTAGAAATTAACTTTAAGTGGGAGACATCAAAAGCTGATCTCTCCCTTAATAACAGTAATAGATGAGATTAATTAACGTTTACTAGGTTGCTAAGGGTACTTAGTGGTAAATGTGCACTTGAGAATGATATAAGGTCTTATTAGATTCATTGTCTAAGGCTATTACGGGTAAATTATGGTCCATAAAATTACGTGTAAACGAGTTACGACTGATAAACTCAAATTATTATCAACAAGTTCCGCCAACCTTACGATATTATGTTCTTTTGAGATTTATTGTCTAAGGCTAATATGGGTTAATTATGGCCCATAAAATTACAAATGTAAATGAGATTTCAGTCACTAAAATAAATTGCTATCTAAAAGTGCCACTGACCTAACGATTTAAGTTCTTTTTAGATTATTGTCTAAGGCCATTGCGGGTATACTCTGGCCCATAAAATTATAAGCGTAAACGCATTACGACCAATGAAGTTAAATTATTATTTACAAGTGTCATCGACCTTATGCTAGTTTCACGTGAATTGCGACAAGTTCAGGAAAATTACAGGTGAAAATGGGAGGGGCCGCTTTTTTGCCTATGGGATCTAGAAGCGCCACAGTTGATATTTTTCAGGCGTGCACAAATATCCTATTTTGATTTATATCCGATTGATACTAAGTGAATCTCCCGAGAACTAAGAAAATCTAGTACCTAAGTACTTGAGTTTCGCGTAATAGTATTAATCTTTTAGTTGTTTGGACTGATTTCACATGTCAATTTAGAATGACACGCCTCTAGGCCTCATGTTTTGGTCAAGGCCTAGGCGCCAGCATCTCTAGCTAAGCCCAGGCTTGTCATGTTCTTGTTCACGGCCTAGGCAGCAGTCTCACATACTACCTTCAGGTTCCCAAGGCTTGGGAATTGGGGTCCTCAGTTCGAACCGGCCACGGGTCATGGTGCTCAACCCTCAAGTCTCTATCCTATCCTCGATTTTTGATGTCCCAAACTTAGGCACTAGGGCCTCAAGTCTCGCCCTCAAGGTCTCAATTTCAGGCATTGATGGTTCTAGGAATCAATGCCATATGTTTTAAAAGAATTATATCATGTGAAATGTTTCGGCTCCAACAAGTGGTCCTTTCTTCTAAATAAAAAATTCACGATTTGAATTTTCATTCACTGAGTGACTCAAATTCCACAGGAATCAAATGACTAAACAAAGCCTAAAGGAAATCTCCCAAATCATGATAAAGAGCTAATCAATCCCATCTTTTATGCTCCGTTTGGGAACTGCTTTCCAAGAGGCTTTAGGGGGGCCAAAGGTGTTTGGGCCAAAATGAAGGTGTCCGGGAATTGCTTTCCAAGGGGCATTAAGGCAAAATTGGCATTGGCAAAGCTGAAAGCCTAAGGTAGGTTCTAGGCTGCCTTGGGCTTTCAACATTTTCGAAATGCCTCATGTCCACTGTTCATCTCTACTATTCGTCTTTTTCTCGAGCGGCGTGGCTAATCAAAGAGGAGCTCGAGAGGCCAGTGAGGTCACGGCTGAGGTCAGTGAGGTCGCGGTGACCATCACCGGCTAGTCACGCGACCCCGGTGAGTTGCGGGGACCGCTCGCGAGTCTCGATGACCGCCTGTGAGTTGCGTTGCTGCGACCCAACTTTGGTCGCCACGAGGTCGTGTGACCTCTGACGACCAGATTTGGTCGCCGCAAGGTTATGCAACCTTAAGCGCAACCCAGATCTAGTCGCTGCGAGGTCGCGCAACCTCCAACGACCAGCGCGACCTTCGGCGACTAGATTTGGGTCGCGCCAATCGCCGTGAGGTTGCTTGGCCGAAGGTCGCCTAACCCTAGGTGGCCCTTGCCAGTCATCTCTGAGGGTTGCCTGAGACTGGCAGTGGCCGCTTGTCTTGCCAGCGAACTCTTTTATTTTTATTTTTTTTATAATTTTCTTCTTTTTTTTTATTAATCACCAAAGTCCTTTGTAAATGTAATATTTCCAAATGCTATTTTACTCAAAGGTACTGCACAATGGGCTTTCAAATTACAATTTACCAAATACGGTTTGCATTTTGAAAAACCCCTTTAACTTAAAGTCTTTTGCATCTTTCGAAAGATTTTTCCCAAAAATCCAATCAAACGCACCCTTATTCTGACTTGGGAGGTATGGAGGAAAATTACCCTCTTCAAGTGTCTATAATCCATCATCGTCTTTTTATGAGTACACTTTTGAGTAACAAATTGAGCACGAAAGCGAGTGTGCAGAATGGCCAGGAAAAGATGGACGCGCTAGTTGAAATTGTTCGACCCATTATAGTCTATGATGATGGCTACCTATTTGGCAACTTTCCAAATTTTCTTCTACGAGATTTTTCAGGATGGTTCACAGCGCATGATCGTTTTGACTTTTTCTTCAGATTCTCTGTTGCTAGTCTACAACGTTGACTGACTTTGACTTGTTAGTTGAATTTTTTGACCCATCAGTCGATGATGATGACTACCTGTTTGGCACCTTCCCAGATTTTCTTCTACAAGATTTTCCAGGATGGTTCGCAGCGCAGGATCTCTTTGACTTTTTCCTCCGATTCTCTGTTGCTAGTCTACTACGTTGACCGGCTTTGACTTATTAGTTGACGAGTCCCAATGCTTGTCTTATTCTATCTTGTGAGATGGACCAACCCATTATTTAGGGCAACTAGCTTTCCGATCCAATTAAATTGGTGACTTGAAAATGGCCACATTCCTGTAATTTCATTTCATTTCTTCTTAATCAGAACCCTTTGCAAGTGCATGCAACAATCATTGCAATGGCTGGGTCAAGGTCGATTGAACTTTGACCTTCCAGGGACCACTCCCACACCTATTCCGTGTCTGATGCGTCCCATTTTCCTTCTTCTCTCATCATTATTTCAAGAAAATAAAAGATTTGATAACAGTCTTATTGAGCTATAATTGAGTGAAATTTGCCCATTAGAGTTTGATTAGTGAAAGGCCTTGGACCCAGAGTATACTTAAGATCTGCTGAAGGTTATAAATGTCGACTGTACATACCATTCAATACGCCAGATTCATTAATATTCTTCATGCATTTAGCATTTCGCAAGTTCTTTCATATCCATTGGGACGGGCCGGGCCTGAGGTCGATGGAAGTTTAGGTTCGTCGCAGTGCATAAATTGGCATCTTTGTGCTTGTGCCGTACGTTGACCGGCTTTTGACTTTTGAGCGGACCAATCCCACCCTTTTCCGTCTCTCATACGTCCCATTTTTGCGGTTGCTACACCCTAAATCACTCGCCTCCACACAATTGAGTTCGTAATAAGAGATATTTCCTTCTCTCGTCATTACTACAAGAAAGAAACAGAGCAACAAAAATTATTCCTCTCGTCTTCATCTTTCCTACTTTTGCATCTCAACCCTAAAAAACACTTGACTTGCTTGCTCCATTCGTGCCCTCAGCTATTGCATAACCATGCTGAAAAATCGAGTCTTTGTTATATATCTTCTTCTTCTTCTTTAATTATATTGGCCTTTTAGCATTGCTGTTGAATATAATCAGTGCACCACCTCTTGCGGGGAGGTCACAAATATAAGGCATCCATTTCGGCTGAAGAGCGACCCGAAGGGCTGTGGCAATCCTAAGTTTGAGCTAGCCTGCATAAACAACCACACTTTTCTTGATTTGTACCCGGGCAACTACTATGTACGGTACATTAATTATACGAACTACACGATTAGGATTGCTGATGTCGGGCTGCAAATTGGAAATTGCTCATCTCTTCCTCGCCATTCTTTGTCATGCGCCAACTCCAGCTATGAATGGAAGGGGTACACATGTTGGAGTCAATCATACGAGAACTACAAGTTATCCAGGACCGTCGCAATCGTGGACTCCACGAAGGCCATCGATTCTGCGCTTTACGTCAACGCCTCGCCATGCTTTTCAAATTTCTCCAGTATGAGAAGACGAGTATATGCCATGGTCGATGCGAATGTCTCATCTGTGGAAACTGCATGCACTATAAAGCATATGGCAATGATACCACAGTGGGTTAATCGTAGTGATCTTCGTTCCTATGCACAAATTCATGAGCATATGTCTTATGGATTTGAGCTTTCATGGGTTCAAAAAGCCTGTCAGATGCAATTCAAAGGGTGTGAATGGTGCGTCATCAAACCTGTGAACCAAATTTATTGTGAAGGTAAGTATTTATGATTTGTTCAGTTTTCTTAACAAATATATTTGGCTGTGAATTTTCATCTAAATGTGAAATTGAGCTCAATCATTTGTATATATTTTCAGAGCTCATGTAAACCATTAAAATCAAGTAGTTTAATAAATGCCGTTGTTGCATTTTGTAAGTATAATAATGAATGCATTTTTATTCATTTGTTTATTTATTTAGTTTAGATTCTGCCAACAAATCTTAATGGATTGAACTAGGATACTCAACCATTGAGATTTGCCCCAGTGACCACCCTTCCAACATGAAAGGAGGAGATGAGGCTTTCAAATCCTCACTTTTCAGGAGGGTTGGGGTGAGGACAATTTAGATTAAGTGTAGATTTCAACTCCCACGCCCTGTAATGAGGCATGACAAAAGTCTAAAAATGAGAGTTAAAACATGAATAGAATATGACCGACTAAAAAAAAAAAAAAAAAAAAACCAGGATACTCATTACTTGATTATGGTAAATAGGTATCTTTTAATTTTTTTTTTTCAGCTTTCACTTACATATTCAATTTCCCTTGTAGATTATCTCTTTGTCCAGTACATCATTCTTTTTGCGGTGCTCATGCTTTGGGCCATTGGTAACATTACTACAATCTTCCCATTGTAAAATTGATTTAATGTTTCTAGAAGCAAACACTTAACATACCCACAAATTGGTTATCATAAAAATTACACATCCTCAATTCTCTTGCATTTTCACCAAAATGCAGGGGGATTTATGATTGTGAAATTCATCTTGGGAGCCCCATGTGTGATGATGTTGCTTATATGCAAATGGAGGAGAAGACACTTAGCAATGGATCAAAACATTGAAGAATTTTTGCAATCTAACAATAACTTTTTGCCGATAAGATATTCTTACTCGGAGATCAAGAAAATCACGGGTGGTCTTAAGGACAAACTAGGTGAAGGAGGGTATGGTTCTGTGTTCAAAGGAAGACTAAGAAGCGGTCGTGATGTTGCAGTGAAGATCCTGAAGAATGGGAAAGCAAATGGGCAGGACTTCATCAATGAAGTGGCTACCATCGGAAGAATTCATCATGTTAATGTGGTTGGACTCATTGGTTTTTGCTTTGAAGGCTCCAAACAAGCTCTTGTCTACGATTTCATGCACAATGGGTCTTTGGATAAGCACATTTTCTCACGAGGACAAGGGACTTGTCTTGATTGCAAGGAAGTGTACAAGATTGCTCTCGAAGTGGCTAGAGGGATCAATTATCTTCATCGAGGATGTGACATGCAAATTCTACACTTCGATATTAAGCCTCACAATATTCTTCTTGACAAGGATTTAACTCCAAAAGTTTCTGACTTTGGGCTAGCAAGATTGTACTCCCCGGACCACAACACTGTGTCTTTAACTGCCGCAAGAGGAACCTTGGGATACATGGCTCCAGAGCTGGTCTATAAGAACATTGGGAGTATCTCTTACAAAGCTGATGTCTATAGTTTTGGGAAATTATTAATGGAAATGGCTAGTAGGAGGAAGAATGCAGACCTAGTTGCAGAGTATTCTAGTGATATTTACTTTCCCTTATGGGTTCATGACCAACTTAGTGAGGGATCGGATATTCCAATGGAAGAGGTTAGCGAGGAGGATAAGAGAATAGTAAAGAAGATGATAATAGTTGCTCTTTGGTGCATACAATTGAATCCCAGTGATCGTCCTTCGATGCGTAAAGTCTTGAAAATGCTTGAAGGAGAAGCAAATGATCTACAAGTACCTCCCAAGCCACTCTTTTATCCAATGGAAATGTCAACAAGGGATGATGAAACTTGGACCGACGAAGGCAATGATACTATATCTACTTCATCAATTAGTGCAACAACTTATGAAGCTTCGCATCTTGAGCACACTAGTACTAGTATTAGACAAGCATAGATAAATATCAGTAGCACCTACTCCAGTCACATATGTGACAAACAGAAACGGATCGGATTGATGATGTAGGTCTCCTTTTATGGCCATCAGATTCTAGATGTTTATAACTATGTTTATAATCTTAATTTCGATTGTATTTCAGTGTAGTCCTATGAGGAGTGAGTTTGGGTCTTGGTGTCTTTGTTTAAAAGCCCAACTAGCACAGAACTCATGCTACGCATGGCTCCACGGCACACCAATTTTTGTCATGCATAACGTTGAAAAAGGACGAATGGAGAGAGATAGATAAAATTTTAGGAGAGATGATAAATGAAAACTTCGATCTATTTTTTGATGTCTGGGGTTTGTGTTTTTTTTTTTTTTGTGGGGGGAGGGGGTGTTGGCTTTGGGAGTGCGAGGCCGTTAACTAAACAATAGACGGTGGGGACTTCAAATTCTTGTTTCTTCTATAAGTTTGCTAAGGTTAATTAGGCTTCTTTTGTTCCACGGAAGATGTGATATTTATAGAAAATATTTTATAATAATTCATTTTTAAAGAGAATGACAATATTTATTCGTGTTTATTTTTTATTTTCTTTTTCATTTTTCTTCGCCAATTGCCAACCACGGCGATGGTTGGCAATCGGCCATGAGTGAGGAACAAGCTCACCCAAGGCTAGCGAGGCTCGAGCTCCCCAATTTTGACGAGTTGAGTTAAGCTAGCCTTGCGTGAGTTTGAACTCGCTAAAGAGCAACGAGGTCGAGTCTTGCTAGATAGGCGAGTTCAAGCCTCAGTAGCCTTGGGTAAGCTCGTCCCTCGCTTGTGGAACAAGGTCAATCTTTGGCCATTGCCATGGTCGACAACAAGCCAAAGAAAAAGAAAAATAATTAAAAAATTTATTTAAAAAAATAGAAAAAAATAATTAAAAGGAGTGCACGAACGAGAACGTGCTTGGTCTTGGTTAACAGAAAGGGGATGGAGAATGATTTCGAAATCATTTTCCCACTTTTGAATGTGTTTTTTATTGATGGAAAATGATTTTCTTAATTAGCTTATTTTCTATAAACCAAACGGTGGAAAATCTGGAAACTTTTTCCCAAAAGTTTTGGTAAGTCCGGTTATTTTTTTTTATTAATACGAGAAGAAGAGATTTCTCTATTTTTGACCTAAAAAATAAAATAATAATAGAAACATACCTTGCTATTGCAATCCTAATCAACACTTGCATGCCATGGGAATGTTGGATGGTCTTGGACTTCTCTCACTCCCAAAAGCTAACTCAAATAGCGAATTCCTCTCACTTATAAACTGATTACCAGCCACTTTCACTAATCCTAACAATCTCTTCTCACATATCAAACCCTAGGTCATAGCAGCAACAACTTGTTTCTCCACTGTGACTATTAGGTATAGAGTTTTTGGTAAGCTAGGCTCTTATGTCAATGTGAGGTGGTCTTAAATTTCTCTCACCTCCCAAAAACTAGTTAAAAGTGAGACTTCCCTTATATTTATAAACTAACCACTAACTTCTTTCAACAATTGATATGAAATAACCCCAACAAGAAAGGTGAAGACAAAGTCAAAGAAAAAGGCGATAAGCGATGGAGGCGAAGTAGTGATGACATGGTGTGGCACGTGCATGGCGGGGACGCCGTGGAGCTGTAGGCACATCTCGCAAACTAGCGCATCACCATGTGGATCACTGGCGAGGCTTGCCCTACAAGCTTTCACTCTAGCTACTTGAGTGCCACCCCAAATAGCCCGATCCCTGGCATTGTCAACCTCAACCAAAGCAATGCGAGAGCCAGTACGCCCACGCTGCTCCGTGAATGCTTTCGTGTCGTCCGACTATTGTGTTGTGGTTTATGATAAAATATCAACTCCTCTTCCTTCTTCTACCTCAGTCTTTTAGTATTGTTGTTGAAAATAATCGGTGCACCACTTCTTACAATGAGATCATGAACATAAGTTACACATTTTGGCTGAAGAGCGATCTAAGCGTTTGTGACAACCCTAACTATGAGCTAACTTGCATAACTAATCACACCATTCTTCATTTGTACTCAGGCAAATACTCTATGCGGTGCATCAACTATACCAACTACCTTGGCCTAAAAAAGAAATTATATATTCAACAATTATAATTTTTACACTTGACTTTTTTATAATCGAAAAGGAAAATTCGAAAACATGAAAAGTAGAGAAAGGCCTCGCACATTCTACGCATCTTTTTGCGCGCGAGATTTCACGAATATCCTTTGCGCGTTTAGCATTTTTGCCTTTTCCCTTTGTGCTTCTGCGTGAAGTCTTCCTTTGTGCTCGTCTCGTATGTTAACCGGCTTTTGACTTTTCAGACGACCAATCCCAATCTTTTCCTTCTCTCACACGTCCCATTTTGTGGTCGTTACATCCCAAATCACTCACTTCCTCACAAATTAGTTTCGTAGTAAGAGATTTTTCCTTCTCTCCCTCTTTATCTCAAGAAACAAAGCAGCTGAAGTTATTCCTCTCCATCTTCAGCTCTCTTTTGCATCTCCACACTAAACCATAGAGTTTCCTACTTGATTCGTGTTCTCTCCTATTGCCTAACCAATGCCCAAAGATTAACTCCTTTTTCTTCTCTTTCTTCTTCTATATCAGTCTTTTAGCATCGACTTTGAAAATAATTAGTGTACTAACTCTTGCGGTGAGGTCAAGAACATAAGGTATCCATTTTGGCCAAGGGGCAATCCAGAAGCCTACGTTGACCCTAACTATGAGCTAGCCTGCTTAAATAATCAAACCATTTTGAATTTGTATTCGAATAAGTACTATGCACAATATCAACTATACCAACTACACAACTAGAGTTGCCGATGTAGGGATGACAAAGGGCAATTATTCGCCTTTTTCTCTGCTCTTTGTCACGCTGCAACTTCAAAAACATGATTCGTATAGTTGCACTAAATACAAGTTATACGAATTCTATGGTCAAGAGTTATACAAGACCATTTCGATTATGAATTGCATGAAGGCTATTGCTTCTTGGTTTTACGTTGACACTTCATCATGCCCTAATGGGATCGAATTTTCCAATTTTTCTAGTACAAAAAGGCAATTATACACGATAATCAATGCGAATGCCTCGAATGCGGAACTGCTTGCACTATAGAGCTTCTGCCAGTGATACCATGGGGGGCTGATGGCAATAATCTTCGATCCTCTGCCCAAATCCATGAACATATGGTTTATGGATTTGAGCATTCATGGCTTCCAGTGGCGGGTAAGATGCATTGCCAACATCATTTTTGGTGAGACTCAGCGGCAAATGCCAAATTTGGTGCGGACCCAAGAAAGGTAAAAAAATTTAAATTTGGTCAGTTTTCTTAACCAAAAAAAAAAAAAAAAAAGTTGTGAGGATATATTTGGTTAAAATCTTTGAAATTTGATCTAAACTAGAAATTGAGCTTGGTCATATGTATATCTTTTCACAGCCCATGTAATTTGAAATACCCATTAAGATCAAATAGTTTGGTAAATGATGTTGTGTATTTAATACGTACAATAATAAATTCATTTATTTATTTATTTAATTCGAATTCAACCAACAAATGTTAATGAATTGAACCAATAAACTAACTGCTTGATTTTGGTCTAAATAAGCGTCTTTTGAATTTCTTTAACTTTCACTTGTTACATATTCTCTTTTTGCAGGAATTTCCGGCTGTTTGTTTTTTGCAGGAAATTTCGGCTGGGTATTCTTACTCTATGTCATTGGTAAAATTACAACAATCTTCTCATTATGAATTGATTTGATGTTTCTAAATGCAAACAATTTAACACATCCACAATTTTCTAATGTAGCTGTGGAATTCATCTTTGGAATCCCATGGGTGATGATTTTGCTAATACGCAAATGGATGGGAAGATACTCGGCAATTGATCAAAACGTTGAAGAATTTTTGCAAACCAATAATAATTTCTTGCCGATAAGGTACTCTTTTCTCGGACATTAAGAAAATCACGGGCGGCCTTAAGGAAAAACTAGGCAACGGAGGGTATGATTTTGTTTATAAAGGAAGACTCAGTGGCCAAGAAATGGCTGTCAAGATTCTAAAGAAGGGGAAATTGAACGGATAGGACTTCATTAACAAAGTGGCCACCATAGGAAGGATTCATCATGTTACTGTGGTCGGACTCATTGGTTATTACTTCGAAGGCTTAAAATTACAACAATCTTCTCATTATGAATTGATTTGATGTTTCTAAATGCAAACAATTTAACACATCCACAATTTTCTAATGTAGCTGTGAAATTCATCTTTGGAATCCCATGGGTGATGATTTTGCTAATACGCAAATGGATGGGAAGATACTCGGCAATTGATCAAAACGTTGAAGAATTTTTGCAAACCAATAATAATTTCTTGCCGATAAGGTACTCTTTCTCGGACATTAAGAAAATCACAGGCGGCCTTAAGGAAAAACTAGGCAACGGAGGGTATGATTTTGTTTATAAAGGAAGACTCCGAAGTGGCCAAGAAATGGCTGTCAAGATTCTAAAGAAGGGGAAATTGAACGGATAGGACTTCATTAACAAAGTGGCCACCATAGGAAGGATTCATCATGTTACTGTGGTCGGACTCATTGGTTATTACTTCGAAGGCTTGAAACAAGCTCTTCTCTATGATTTCATGCACAATGAATCCTTGGATAAGTAGATTTTCACACGAGAAGAGGAGAGTTCTCTTGTTTACAAGGAAGTGTACAAGATTGCTCTCGGAGTGGCTAGAGGGATCGAGTATCTTCATCGAGGATGCGATATACAAATTCTAAACTTTGATGTTGAGCCTCACAACATTATTATTGACAGGGATTTCATTCCAAAAGTTTCCAAATTTGGGGTCGCTAGATTGTATCAAATGGACTTCAACACCATGACTCTGACTGCTGCAAGAGGAACCTTGGGATACATGGCTCCAAAGTTGGTCTTCAAGAACCTTGGGGGTGTTTCTTACAAAGCTTATGTCTATGGTTTCGGCAAATTGCTAATGGAAATGGCTAATGGGAGAAATAATTGGGACGCAGTTGCAAAGTGTTCTAGTAAAACTTACTTTCCTTTATTGGTTCATGATCAACTTAGTGAAGGAATGGACGTTCTATGGAAGAAGCAAGCGAGGAGAATAGGAGAATAATAAAGAAGGTTATAATAGTTGCTCTTTGGTGCATACAATTAAATCCTAGCAAATGTCCTTGGATGCACAAAGTCTTGGAAATGCTTGAAGGAGAGGTAGATGATCTACAAATTCCTCTCAAGCCACTCTTTTATCCAATAGAAACGTCAACAAGAGATGATGGAACTTGGATTGACAATGGCAAAGATACTATATTCACTTCATCTACTAGTGAAATAACTTATAAAGATTATCATTTTGAGCATATTAGCACTTGTATTACACAAGTATAGTCACATACCAAAACCATTTGATCTCATGACATATGTGACAGAATGAAATGTGGCATTGATGATGTTTCACACATAGCTCCCTCTCTTGGCCATCACCATATTGTGTATGTCTATTGCCTATATATATCTTAATCACACCCATATCATGCTTTAGCATTGTTAGTCGAAGATGTCATTGGTTATATAATGTGGATTTTCGGATCTAATAGAAAATCTAGTGAGGACTTTCAGCATAGTTCTATGAGGTGTGAGTTTAGGTTCCGAAGCCTATGCTTAAAAATCTAGTTAGCACGTAACCCGCTTTACGAATAATGTTGAAAATTGACAGATGGAAAGATAATAAAGGATTTGGTTTAAAGGAAGGGGAGTACAAGACATAATCAAGAATTTCGATTTAAAGAAAGGAGAGTATGAGACAATTACCTTGATAATAAATGATGGAGACTTCAATTGATTACGTAAAAACTGAACCAAAAATAGTGAGAGATATCAAAAGATGATCTCCCTGAATAACAATAATACATGAGATTTAAGTTCTTATTCTGTTTATTAGGTTAACCATCAGGAGGTGGGGAGTTCGATTCTCCAGATTCTTGGGATTGGGGTGGGGACACGTGAGTGAAGGAGTAGAGTTTCACAACCCACGCATAACACACACATAATGACTTGTAAAATATACATATAAGATAAAAATCATACAAAAAAAATATTGGGAGATATGACAAGATGATCTCTCCCAAAAACAATAATACATTAGATTAATAAGATTCTTATTCTATTTATTAGGTTGCTAAAGTTATTTTAGTGGTAAATGTGCACTTATAAAAGGCTATTGCATGAGATTTGTTAAGGTTATCACGTTAGGATGAAATTTTATTCAAGAGACGAGAGGAAACAAAATCCCGCTTTGAGAATGCATGTGAAAGTTTATAATTTTTTAGAACTTAATTTTTCCAATTTTAAGATTGACTCTTATTTTAGCTAGTAAATGTGCTCCTTGACTGAAGCCCAATAATCATACGAATTTCATGTGAGTATTGGATCGATAGTCATATAATTTCATTTGCATTTTTCTGATTAAGAAGTGAGGAAAAAAAGAATCGAACGGTGCGTTTCCATCATTCACAGTTTAACTGCTGTTTTCTTCTTGGCCGAAATACAGTATTTCTGTTTTTGGGTCTCCAAAGATTTCGAGCTACACTTTCTAGATAACAGGTCCCTTAATTCGGGATAAAGGGCGAAATGACAAAAAGTCCAGGGGACCAAATCCGAAATAACAGAAAGGTCGCGTCCTTGGATGCAAAAAAGTCGCCTCGCTAGTCATCGCTATTTGCTTCCTTTCAGAAGTCTCTTTTGCTTTAGCGAGGGAGGTCGCTTCTAGATTCAAACGCTCAAACGCATTCAACCGTTAATTCAAAAATCAAGCAACCGAAAAAATAAAAAACAAAAAAACTCGTCACATTCTAATTCTGATTCTGATTCTGATTCTCCTTTATCGTTCTCTCTCGCGGTCTTATCGAGATCTCTTGCTGTTTTCTAGATTCCATCTCCTTCACTCTCTTTTCTCGCGTGCTAAGTTTCTTGAATCGCAGTCCTGATAGGAGGCGAAGACGAAGGCGACGATGGCGAAGGAGGCGATGGGCGGCGGAGGTGACTCGGATGTGACGTGGTGCAGCACGTGCGTGGTGGGGACGCCGGTGGAGCCCCAGGCACACCTCGCGAACCAGCACGCCGCCATGTGGGTCGCCGGTGAGGCCCGCGGTGGTCCCGCCAGCTTCCACTCCAGCTACATGCGCGCTGTTAAATATAAAGGAACTGAGTCTTCTCAATCATCAGTTACAATAAATTCAGCAGATAGAGAAAGAACACGTGAGGAAAAACAAAAGACAGAAAAGCAACAAAGAGCTGGTGATCAACGGTGGAGAACTCGTGGTGAAGACAAACTTGGATTGACATCAATGAAGAAGAAGCCTGAGATGAAGATTGACATGGATCGCCAAGTTATAACAGATCTAAACTAGCACGTGTGCGGTTATTCAGCTGAAAGTGGGAAAAACAAATGAAGAAACAGTTAGTTGAATTCTGTTTTTCTTTTATGAGCTGTATTCAGTTTTCCGCTCTTTAAGTAGTCTTCTTCTTCCTTGATGAAGATAGAGAAAATACAGAGAGAGAAGAGAGAAGAAATATAGAGAGAGAAAGCTTAGAGAGCAATCATCAATGGATGCTCTGCAATTGTGTAGCTAATACGTGCTGTGATAGAGAGATAGAAACAAGGGATGTAAAACAGAGGATTTTGTATTCAAAAGCTGTCATTGATCACAGAAGCTTTGTACTACAATCATATTGATATATAGTAATTCGAAGTATTTCTTTTGCTGATTTCACTGTATCCTGATTCATTTCTTCATCTTCATCTTCATCTTCACATGGTATCAAAGCCATAGTATCCTGAAGAAATCTTCTTGCTGCTGCGCATTCAACCTTGGATTTCTCAGAAGGTTTTCATCTAGCAAGTGATCATATCTACCAGAGGGATCCATTCAATAGCTATTCATTAGATCGAGAAAGAAGAAGCTGAAGTTGCAGCAGATTGCAATATCACGGTAATTGTGTTAGTTCTTCATAACACTATTGCTATCTTCTTCTTCAAAGCTGAGAAAATACAACAATGGCAGTAAGAGCACCAAAGTATCCCTTTCCTATACATGTGAATATTTCTAACTTTGTCACAATTAAGCTTGGCGAAGACAATTTCCTCTTATGGCAAGCTCAGATCCATAGGTTTCTGAAAAGCCAAGAACTCTGTGGCTTTATTAATGGTGATATTACATATCGAATGCTGCAAAATGTAGTTGAAGGATGTGAGACTGAAGCAGTAAATCCAGACTATATTGATTGGACAAGAACTGATCAGCTGGTTTCTTCATGGATAAGTGGAGCTGTCTCGGAGAATATACTGAGCTTAATAATTGGTTTAGAAACATCTTATGAAGTGTGGCAAACACTTCTAAATCGCTTCACACAAAAATCAGCAGCTAGAGAATTCGAATTAAGGGGAAAACTTCAAGCTTGTCAAAAACATGATAGAGCTCTTTCAGTCTATCTTAGAGAATACAAGTACATATGTGATCAGTTAAATGCTATAGGAAAACCTGTGGATGACATAACCAAGCTATTTGGTGTGTTGGAAGGGCTAAGAGCTGAATATGAAAATTTCCGAACAAAAATATACTGTTTAAAGCCTCAACCTGAGTATGATGAGGTAATTGCACAATTAGAGAGATTTGAGTCAAGAATGCAGAACTATTCCAGGACCCAATTTAACTCCAATATGGCTTACTTTGGGCAAAGACACCCTCAAGAACAGTTTAAAGAAACAACTGATGGAGAGTAAGGGTCTGCATGACAAACTTCCCAGCCCAAGAATTTCTATTCTTCTCTTCCCCGAGAACAAAAAAAGAATAGAAACCCGCATGACAACGGCAAGTTAA
Organism: Eucalyptus viminalis; assembly: GCA_014182385.1. NCBI lineage: Eukaryota > Viridiplantae > Streptophyta > Magnoliopsida > Myrtales > Myrtaceae > Eucalyptus > Eucalyptus viminalis. Next base: position 4,798,310 of record CM024536.1, read on the forward strand.
TTTTTTGTTCCCGGGAACAAAATGTTAGCTCGGGAATGGTTTTGGAATAGAAACGAGAAGTAAAAAAAAGTTACTTCTCGTTCCCGGCCAAGAATTCCCAGGAACAAAACTAAGAAACAAATTGGGCAACCCTAATTTCACTTTCGCGATCTTCCCTTTTCACCTCTCCCTTCGTCCGCTCACCTCTCTCCGATCCCATTTCCAGTCGCTTCTCTCCGGTCTCGTCGCCGCCGGTCTCGTCACCGCCGGTCCTCGTCCGCTGGTCCTCGCTCGTCGCCTCCGCCTCGCCTCTCTCCGGTCTCGTTGCCGCCGGTCTCGCCACCGTCGGTCCTGTTGTCGCTGGTCCTGCTCGTCGCCTCCGCCTCGCCTGTCTCCGGTCTCGTCACCGTCGGTTTATCCTCCCCAGCGCCACAACCAGACCCTTCTCTCTCCTCGCTCCGCTCCCCTGAAGACCCACTTCGCGTTTTGCCCGATAAGGCTGCCTCCGCCGTCGCCTCGTGCCGCTTCGCGGTCGGTCCGTGCGGTGGTTTCGCTCGCCGGGCCGTTCGAGGAGGAGCTTCCGCGGCGCGGTGGTGGTCGCCTCGCTTGGGTCGGTCCGGAAGTCGGAGGAGGAGTGGCAAGCGGTCCTGTCGGTTCGTGCGGTGGTTTCGGCTCGCCGGGCCGTTCGAGGAGGAGCTTCCGCGGCGCGGTGGTGGTCGCCGCGCCTGGGTCGGTCCGGAAGTCGGAGGAGGAGTGGCAAGCGGTCCTGTCGGTCCGTGCGGTGGTTTTGGCTCGCCGGGCCGTTCGAGGAGGAGCTTCCGCGGCGCGGTGGTGGTCGCCGCGCCCGGGTCGGTCCGGAAGTCGGAGGAGGAGTGGCAAGCGGTCCCGTCGCTCGTGCGGTGGTTTCGGCTCGCCGGGCCGTTCGAGGAGGAGCCCGTGGCGCGGTGGTGGTCGCCGCGCCCGGGTCGGTCCGTCGGAGGAGGAGTGGCAAGCGGTCTGTCGCTCCGTGCGGTGGTTTCGGCTCGCCGGGCCGTTCGAGGAGGAGCTTCCGCGGCGCGGCGGTGGTCGCCGCGCCTGGGTCGGTCCGGAAGTCGGAGGAGCAGTTTCGAGACAAGGTCATGAAAGCCAACAACTTCTTTCCTTCCCCCTTCTTTCGTTCCCCCCAATATATTGTAGTTGTTCGCTGATATATCTCATCAGATTTTTAATCTATTATGTTCCATGAAGGCAGAAGTACTAGGTCTTGATCCTAGAGAAGTTGATGTTCCAGTTGTTCGGGGTCACGCGGCAATGACAATGTTACCTTTTTTTATCTCAGGTTTGTGTTGTATTCTTCCTAATAAGAACTTCTTATATGTTCAACAACGAGCCTATTAGAAATTGCACTTTCTGTAGAATGCTAAATGTCAGTTGTCATGAAGCCGACTGAATCGTGTACTCTGTGTTTTATGACTTTAGGCTAAAAGCTGGAGCTGGCTTGGCAACTCTCTCAATGGCGAGTCCTTCTTCGGCCTTTTGAGTTGTGATCCGATCTCTTTCATGAACTGGAAAGTTGATGGCTCTTTTATATGTGGACTCATTTGACATGGTCACATAATGTGAAAATGAAATATGCAGGCACATGCTGCTATGAAGTTCGCCGATGCGTGCCTGCGTAGGTTGAGGGCTACTTTGGCATTGTTCAAAGTGTTTATTTGTTGCTTCTCGGGTTTGGTGCCTTAAATAAAACTTGTCAAGATCCGATCCTCTTACTTCTCTTGAATTCAAAGTAAAATGACCAATGATTTTCTCTATTGTTGTCCCTTTTTTTTAGGTTCCTGTTGGGTGCTAAGGATTTGTTACTGCATGAGTGCTGACATCTTGGTTACTTACGAAGTCTTATACTTCACTTTTCATCAAAACAAAGGTGAAGGGGTGAATCTGCCACCTGCAGTGCCATCGCCTCCGATCGCCTCTCTCCAATCCTACTGCCTGCAATCCCGTCGCCTCTGGTCAAGTTTCTCCGGCTCGCATCGCCTCTCGGTTGCATTGCCTCGTGGTCGTCTTGCCCTAAATCAGGTTTGTTACTTTGATTCTTTCTCATTGTACTTGTTCTAGTGGTGATTCTCAACTTTTCTGAAGTTGAATGTGTCGCCTGTCGCGTTGCCTCTGTTTGTGCTCGCTTCTCTCACGTTGCTTCCCCCGTGCTTGTGTCGCCCTTGATCAATGGAGGTAGAGTGGATACCTGGACCTAATGGTTCGGGATATGCATGTAAAATGAAGGAAAGCTTCATTTCTTGGATGTAGCTAAGCATGTTGCGGCTTATGCACATATATTTACTGAATTTTATGGTTGATTTAGATTGAATAAGGCCTATGCAATCTGTCTCTCTCTCTTTCGATATGACGCTCGCTCTTTCTCTATTTTCTCCTATCAATTGCATACCTGAAACTCTGCTGTAATTTGTCAATGTTGCTGAAGTATTGATTACTAGAACAACATGTTCAGTTTATTATTTTTATATGCCTGATTCTAGTTGTCATTGATGCTTGTGTGAAGCTTTGGGTATGTACTTCATCAAACTTTTTGTGGCAATTTTTTGATCAAACTCTGAGTTTGATTTGTATTACTCCGCAATTTCGTATCTTTGTGATGGACTTACTGTTTTGGCTGAAACGAAGTGCTAGATGAATTTTTTTTGACCTCGAGCCCTTCTAGACATAAAAATACACTTCTAGAGCTTCGATTTGATATGTCGTACGCCCATAATGGATGTCGTTTGCTTGCTGAAAAACACATTTGAAATCTGTCAATTCTGCAGTAGTTTCAGCTTGATTTGTGTTTACTAATCTTGCTGGTTCTTTGTTTTGAGGAGCAAATTGTCTTGAAAAAATATACAATAATGGAATGAAACATTTGAGAATTTAAACATTGCACTGAATAGCTACCCAATGTTTATGCACTGAATAGCTATCCAATGTTTAGAGCTATAAAGACATTTTGATGCTTGTGTCTTTCTTTAGTCTAAAAGATGGTGATGAGAAAAGAAGACAGCAGCATGTTGCACTTTCTTTTTAATTGTCTTGAACTCATATGATGTTCAACTAGTGAAGGTTATATGGCATCCCAAAAAGAGGCATTCATCGCAAAGTGGACTGAGCCTTTAACGAACTTGTTCGTCAGTTTGTTGGTAGAAGAGGTCAAAAAAGGAAATCGCACCTCTTCTACTTTCAACAAAGTAGGGTGGAATAACATACGGATAGAATTCAACAAACGAGCAGAACTTCAATATACTGCAGTACAGTTGAAGAATAAGGTGAACAAATTGAAAAAGCAGTATGCTAGTTTCAAGAAGCTTCTTTCACAATCCGGATTTGGCTGGGACAATGTGAACAAAAAAGTTGTTGTTGATGATCCGAGCATATGGGAATCTCATATCAAGGTATGATTTAACCTTTGACCATTTTCATAGCACTATATATGTACATCAAATATGTTTAATTGTATTGCTGATATATGTCATCATTGTGAAAATTGCAGGATAATATTGAGTGGGTGAAATTCAAGAAGGATGAGTTTCCTCAATATTCTGACTTGTGTATTATATTTGGCGATACATATGCTACTGGGAACTATTCATCAGGAAATGTCGAAGATATGGTGATGTCGGATGAACTTAATATTGGTGGTGATGATGCAGACAATGGACCAGAGGACTTTGGTGCACAGCATGTTAATGAGGAAGATGTTATGTCGACAAAACTCCTACTCCAGTTCATGACAAACATAGGATGGATAAAACCCCAAATACTAAGAGGAGAAAGAAGAGTCAATCATTTACTGTTGCTAGCACCTGCAAAGCCTTGCAAGAGATGATCAAAAGTAGGGTTAATCAATCTGTGAGTGGTTCTGTCAACTCACAAGTGACATCACCACCTACAGACCCATTCTCCATATCTGTGGTGATTGATACCCTACTTGCCATGCCTATGTTGGACCTAGATCTCTATAGCAAAGCAGTGGAGCGAGCCTGCGATAATGCCACGTGGAGGGGAGGCTTTTATCAAAACCCCAACTGAATTGAGATATACACTTCTCCAACGTCTTTAGTGGATGTTAGGAAATGTGTCGTGGATTGCTTGGAGTTTTATCAGACTGTTTTTTATGTTTTTGGTTGTTATTTTGTTGCGACTTTTGCATCTATGTTGTGGTTTGGATATGATGGATTGTGCTGAATTTTTATATTTGGTTTGACTTTTCACTCTATTACTTACGTTATTGGTTTCCATTATTTTTTATTTTTATTTTTACATATATCTATATTGATTTTCTTATATTTGTGTAATGGCATAGGTACTATGGAAGATGAATCAAATAGTGTGTCTAATGAAGAGGTCACAGCAGTTGAATACGAATGGTATTTGGATGACTTTGATATTGACATAATAACAGCATGGTTAACTCTTGCTAATTTGGACATGTCTTTGCATACGAAAGAGCCTATTAGGGATAGTAAATTATCAGGAGCCGAATGGGTAAGGGAAATTGTTTATGGACATTCCGATAGGATATATGAAGCATTCAGGTTAGAGAGACATGTTTTTCTTAACTTATGTGATCTAATGAAGGCAAGAGGCTGGCTGGAAGATACTCGATATGTAAAGGTTGATGAACAAGTTGAAATTTTTTTATATATGGTTGGTCACAAAAACACAAATAGAGATTTATGTGAGAGATTTCAACGTTCGGGACAAACAATCAGTAAGTTCTTCACTCTGGTATTAAAAGCGTTTCTCAAATTATCAAAAGAGACTATCAGGCCGCCTTCTTTTGATATTGTTCCGAGGAGATTCTTATCGATCCTAACCATGCACGTTACTTTAAGGTATGATTTTAATATCAATTTTACATTATTAAAATATATATAGTTGATAATATTGTCTAACGCTATAAATTCACAAAATCACAGGGCTGCATTGGTGCTATTGATGGCACCCACGTTGATGCATCCGTCCCTATATCAAAACAAATCCCATTTAGAGGCAGGAAAGGGACTACCACTCAAAATGTGATGTGTGCTTGTTCATTTGATATGAAATTTACTTTCGTATATGCTGGGTGGGAAGGATCTGCCAATGATTGTCGGGTTCTCTCGGCAGCACTTGAGACTCCTCGATTGCAATTTCCTCGACCACCACCAGGTATTTGTTTTCTCTATATTAAGTGATTTTTTTTTTTTTTTTTATGATTGTATAGCTATTGCATATCATAACAAATTTATGTATATATTTATTGTAGGAAAATACTATGTTGTAGATTCTGGTTATGCATCACTTCCAGGATTTTTAACTCCATTTAAAGGTGAACGGTATCATTTGAATGAGTATAGGGGTAGAACGAGAAGGCCCAGAACAGCAAAAAGAATTGTTCAATCATAAGCATTCTTCATTGAGAAATGTTATCGAGAGGTCATTTGGAGTATTAAAAATCGCTTCTCCATTTTGACACACATGCCTCCATTTTCAATTCGAAAGCAAGTATATATTGTAATTACATGTTGTGCTCTTCATAATTATATTCGCGACCAAGACAAGATGGACAGGAACTTTGCCCTTTATGGAGATCCGGATTATCCACTTGGATCTACAGAAGACGAGGTTGTAGATGATGCATCACGTGATGAGGCGGCTGAGATGAACATGATCAGGAAAGATATTGCAAATATGATGGCAAGGGATCACAATATGCAAGAAATTCCATGACTTTTTATTTCTGACTTTTGTGACGTGTTTTTTGTTTTTTGGTGAAAACTTTTGCGATGTGTTTGTAAACTATTATGAATACATTTCTATTAATAGTATTAAGGTCATCCAATTATATCTCCATGAGCATAAATGCCATTGAATGTATCATAAATATGGACAAATAGAAGAGAAGCAAATGGTAAGCTATTGTATAGTTGACACTTCAAGACGTACAAACCACCATCCGAAGTTTGTATGCTAGTCAAGAAAGAAAAAAGCAAAAGAGGAGAAGAAAAACACATCTCTTTATCAAAATTAGCCAAAACCTTATAACGACAGCAAGGTAATTCGGAAGAAGCAAGGTAAAAATTAACATCAAAATGGAATGCATCGACGGTTCAAAATGCAAGAGACCAATGTCTTTACTAAGTGTTTTAGGAGTATACTATGAACTAAATGCATAATGACAATAAAGCCACGTCATGCATGCACCATTCCAACAGTTGAAAATTTCCAACTCCAACCCGACATCTATGTCAAGATTAGAAGAGACTAAAATCCCTAACCACGAATGCACTAGTATTACAATTTTTTTTTTTTTAAGAGTAAAAACTTAGTCCCAAGGAAATGAGCATAAATTAATTTGGCCGACAATATTACGTGTGCTTTTTTTCGCAATATTTGCTAAAATTCGCAAAAAGAAAAAAATATTATTGAGAATTATAGTTCAAAACATCGTTTTGTGAATACCGATTCCAACAAAGCGCTACATAAATTCAATACGCTATAAAACATATGTAAAGATCCTCACACATAGATATAAAATAATAGCTCACTTTCCATTACAATACCACTTATGTTACAAGCATATTCAACTACAATGCTTACACTTAATCAAATGTATTATTAATCTAATAATATTTTGATCTTGCCAATTTTTATGTAATATCTAATTTATTCATTTTTCTTATTTTTAATTTTTTTTTTAAAATAAAATTTGGAATAAAAATTTTGTGCAGTTACCAAACGTGTTTCTGTTTTTTTTCTATTCTAGAAATAGAAATTTGTGCGTTATCAAACGTGTTTCTGTTATTTTTTTGTTCCAGAAATAGAAATTTTGTACGCTTATCAAACGGGTTTTTTTGCTCAGAAATTGTTCCCCTAGAATAGAAATAGAAAAGAACTATTTCTGAAAAGAAATTGTTCCCCAGCCAAGAAATGTTCTCATGCGCACCCTAAATATCTCAAAATTCAGGTTTTGTAGCTCAAAGAGGTAATTACAGAGGAGGCCGTAGCTAATGTAGGGGACGTTTTTCTTAATAACAGGGGTCGAGGATTTAGATACCGTGGAGACAATTTAAGTTATAGATCCAACAATACCAGCTATATGCAAGAGAATCAGAGAACCAAACCTTATCAAAATTCTTCTGATTCTGGTTTCACCTCAGGATTTCATCCCTATGCTGGCCCATCACAGAGATATCAAGAAGTGAAGTCTTATCCTTCTAATCTAACTCTTTCCAAAAGTATGCAGGATGAGAAGGCAATTAGTAGCATAAAACTAGAGTGTCAAATCTGCAAGAAACCAGGTCATGATGCTTTACACTGCTGGTATAGATTTGATAACTCGTATCAAGCTGAGGAGATACCAACAGCTCTGGCAACTATACATCTTGAAGATGCCAAAGGCAGCGAGTGGTATCTAGATACTGGTGCAACTGCGCATATCATAGCTAATTCCGGTATACTTCATAACTCTTCTAAATATACTGGATATGATACTGTCATGATTGGTGATGGATCACACCTGTCTGTTACATGTACTGGCGATACATTGCTACATACTGGAAAGAGTTTGTTGCCACTAAATGATGTCCTAATTGTCCCTGATATAAAGAAAAATCTTCTGTCAGTATTCAAGTTAACATATGATTATCCTTGCTCATTTGTTTTTGACAAATTTGGTGTATAAATAAAGGACAACTGGACCAACACAACTTTGCTGCTCGGAAGGAAAACTAAAGGACTATATCAAGTGAATTCACAAACAACACAAGCCTTTCTAGCCCAAAGACACAGAGCAATAGAAGAGGACACATGGCATCAAAGATTAGCACACACCAATTTGAATATCTTGAAGTATTTGCAGAATCAAAAACTCATCCAGTGTAGCAGTAGAATGCTGAATTTATGTAGTAGTTGTCCAGTTGCTAAGGCTGTAGCTTTACCATTTCCATCATTCGAATCTGTAACAACTATGCCCCTACAGAAAATTCATTGTGATATATGGGGTCCATCACCTGTGACTTCATTTCAGAATTTCAAATACTATGTTCTGTTTGTGGATAACTTCTCTCGATTTAGTTGGATATATCCATTGAAATTAAAGTCAGACTTTTATAAGATTTTTGTTCTATTTCAAAAGCAAGTAGAGAACCAATTTGAGTCAAAAATCAAGATCTTTCAGTGGGATGGTGGAGGAGAATTTATTAGCCACAGATTTCAAGCTCACTTACAAGACTGTGGTATCAAACAGAATCTCTCTTGCCCTTATACACCTGCTCAGAATGGCATCTCTGAGAGAAAACATCGACATATTGTTGAATTAGGTCTTGCCATGTTATATCATGGCAAAGTTCCTTTGAAATATTGGGTTGATGCTTTTATTACAGCTAACTATGTCATCAATCTACTTCCAACACCAAAATTGCAAATGCAATCACCTTACAGAAAGCTGTATCACCAAGAACCAACTTATGATCACCTCGGGGTATTTGGTTGTGCCTGCTATCCATGCTTACGACCCTATGCTCAGCACAAGTTTGATCCAAGATCTCTCACCTGTGTGTTCATTGGCTATAATGAATACCATAAAGGCTACAGATGTCTTGTACCCTCAACAGGTCGAGTATATATCAGTAGACATGTGAAGTTTCATGAGAAGTTTTTTCCTTTTACTAAGATGTGCCTAACAAAGTATGCATCTCTCACAACATTATATCAGTTATGGGCAGAAGAAGTACAATTAACAGAGTCAGCAAGCAAGAAAACAGCTTCTACTATACCTTCTACTTCTTCTCAGACATGTGTAGCCCATATGCAGCTCAATGAAGACAATACAACAATAAATTCACAGTCTTCAATAGAAATTGCTGTACCCTATACTGATCAATCACTACAGCCAGCAATAACACAAGAATATGTCATTTCTACAACAACACCACACGATGAAGTATCTTCACCTATACAATATGAACACATGTCTACTATTGATACAGCAATACCCTATAATACAAGTATTGGATCTGAACAAATTATCCCTTCTCATATATCACAAGGGATCATTTCCAGTCTCTCAACACAGGAAGCAACTTCCAGTCATCCAATGCAGACTCGATCCAAATCTGGAATTATCAAGCCTAACCCCAGGTATGCATGTCTTGATGTCTATAAGGTACCTTCTGAACCAAAGTCAATTAAATTAGCCTTGGCACATGAAGGTTGGCATAAAGCAATGACAGAAGAAATGGATGCATTATATCAAAATAAAACCTGGGACTTAACTCCTCGAACTAAATACATGAATGTAATTGGCTGCGAGTGGGTCTTTAAAACAAAACTTGCCTTTGATGGTAGCCTTGATAGATTGAAAGCTCTCTTAGTTGCTAAAGGTTTTCATCAGGAAGAAGGAATTGACTTCACAGAGACTTTCAGTCTAGTAATCAAGCATGCCACCATTAGAATAGTTCTATTTGTAGCAAAGATGAGACAGTGGCCTATTCATCAACTTGATGTTAAGAATGCATTTTTACATGGCACACTTAATGAAACAGTCTACATAGAGCAACCTCCTGGCTTTCAAGATCCACGGAAACCTTCTCATGTATGTTTACTCAGAAAGTCACTTTATGGTCTTCAACAAGCTCCTCGAGCATGGTTTGATAAGTTCAGTGATTTTTTACTGGCATATGGATGCTTTTGCAGCTCCACAGATCCATCTTTATTCATATATCATCATAAACAAGATACCATTCTTCTACTGTTATATGTTGATGACACTGTCTTAACTGGAAGTTCCTTTCAACTACTCTCTGGTTTGATTCACTCTCTCAGTCTCGAGTTTCACATGAAAGATCTTGGCCCACTACATTACTTCCTTGTCATCGAAGTTAAACAAAATTCTAATAATTTATTCTTGTGTCAGACCAAATATGCTAGTGATCTTCTCACTCGAGCTCAAATGTTTGAATGTAAACCAATTTCCACCCCTCTGCCACTAAGACCTCTCATTCTGCAAAATGATTATGCTTCTTTATCCAATCCTACTGAGTACCGTAGCCTGGTTGGTGCTCTTTAGTATCTCACTTTAACACGCCCTGACATTACCTGTGCTACCAATTTACTCTGTCAAAAATTACAAACACCAACTATTGCAGACCTCTATAGACTTAAAAGGGTTCTGCGATATATCAAAGGCACCATCAGTCTTGGCATATTCATTCATTCTCAAAGCTCTCCACATCTGTATGGTTTTTCAGATGCGGGCGGGCTGGATGTACCGAAACCTCGAAGATCAACTACAGGTTTTTGTACTTATATTGGCTCCAACCTTATTTCTTGGGCAGCCAAGAAGCAGACCACAGTAAGTAGATCTTCTACAGAAGCTAAGTATCGTGCTCTTGCTTCAACCTCTGTTGAACTTACCTAGATCGGTTTTGTTTTGCGAGACATAGGATATGCTCTCACTCATCCCACACATCTGTTCTGTGATAATAAGTCAGCCATTGCTCTCACTACCAATCCTGTGTTACATGCTCGAACAAAACATATCGAAGTGGACTTCCACTTCGTTCGAGAAAAAGTCTCCTCATGATCCTTCATGTCCAATATATCCCAAGCAATTCTCAACTTGCTGATATTTTCACTAAGTCTCTCTCACGTTTTTCACATTGTCAACTACGTACCAAATTGGGCCTTGGTTTTCCACCCATTCCCAATTTGAGGGGGGATGTTAAATATAAAGGAACCGAGTCTTCTCAATCATCAGTTACTATAAATTCAGCAGATAGAGAAAGAACACGTGAGGAAAAACAAAAGACAGAAAAGCAATAAAGAGCTGGTGATCAATGGTGGCGAACTCGTGGTGAAGACAAACTTGGATTGACATCAATGAAGAAGAAGCCTGAGATGAAGATTGACATGGATCGCCAAGTTATAACAGATCTAAACTAGCACATGTGCGGTTATTCAGCTGAAAGTGGGAAAAACAAATGAAGAAACAATTAGTTGAATTCTGTTGTTCTTTTATGAGCTGTATTAAGTTTTCCGTTCTTTAAGTAGTCTTCTTCTTCCTCAATGAAGGTAGAGAAAATATAGAGAGAGAAGAGAGAAGAAATATAGAGAGAGAAAGCTTAGAGAGCAATCATCAATGGATGCTCTGCAATTGTGTAGCTAATACGTGCTGTGATAGAGAGATAGAAACAAGGGATGTTAAACAGAGGATTTTGTATTCAAAAGCTGTCATTGATCACAGAAGCTTTGTACTACAATCATATTGATATAGAGTAATTTGAAGTATTTCTTTTGCTGATTTTGTTGTATCCTGATTCATTTCTTCATCTTCATCTTCATCTTCACACACGCCACCCCGAGCGGCTTGGCCTACGGTTACGTCCACCTCAACCAGAGTGGCGGCAGCGGTAGCGGCGGTGAGAACCCATACATCCACGTCGCTCCGCTGAATGCCCCCGTGCTGAGTACTATCGAGGCGGATGCTTCGCGTTGGGAGTTAGTGATTGGTGATTGTAGGCCTTTGAGAAATGGTTTCGATGAGGCTGACGCTTTGCCGGTGTTTGAAGGTCCGATGGACAGGATATGCGGCGCGTTGAACCGGTGTGGGAAGAGGTTCGAAGACGCTACGCGAAAAGCGGAGACGCTCGCGGACAAAGTCTGGCATCACCGTAAGTTGTCTCCACAATTTTTGCTCGCAATATATGTCTGTATAATCAGTTAGGAACATTTTGGATTTGTTCGTGGACACGTACCTAATTGCTTGCTTGCATATTTTTTTTTTTCTCTGTTTGGCACCATGTATTTCATTGACGTCGTTTGGGAATCGGTTCGATTTCAGTCACCACCTAGGAACTAACATACATGCTTCATAATCTGTGCATCCAAACCGCCAATTAGCTCTTGAGTGGCTCACGTCCCTTGATTATTTATCTAGGGGAGATTCAACTCTAATGTGCGGTGCTATCTTCGGCGCTTATTGTTTTGCTAATCTATGGCGATTCCTACTTACAACAAATTGCCAAATGTGTGACATGGCACTTCTGTGGAGGACATACTTTGTTTTCCATAATTCTCAAAAGCCATCTAGACCCATCGGGCTCTTTGCCAGACTAAACGTTGGACTATATAAATGATCACCTCTTGGCTCTTCGTCTTTTTCCTGTAAAGAAGAAAAATTAGCTTTGTCCTGTAATAGGAAGCACTACAGCAACATCAATCGATGGAATTGTGATGTTAAGAACTCTATTTATGCCTGACCTCGACCAACTCGGAATTGTGCTATGTTTGTGTGAAACAGTTAGAACCAGCCTTAGCATCACAAACACGGCAATGGCTCGACTGGCTCAGGGGACAAAAGTGCTTGCAGAGGGGGCACAGGATAAAGTATTTCAGTAGACATTTGAGATTCTGCCAGGAGAGAAGCTCCTGAAGGCATATGCTTGCTATCTATCCACTTCCACTGGGCCTGTCATTGGGACACTATATGTCGAACAAGAGACTGGCATTTTTTCTGAATCATGATGAGTTTTTATGCATTTCAATTTCATAGCCTGAGTTATTATTTTCGTTTCCCCCCTTTATTATTAGCCCGAGTTATCATTATCGTTGCCCCTCCTGGGAGAATCATAGTTATCAAGTACGCCGGCCCGCTTTAGAAAGACCATCGACCCTTGATTATCCTTCTTTTCCGTTAGCGGCCCAAAGATTTCACATCTCAGTTTCTAAGTCATGTCACGCAATTCACGATCTCATGTTTAGCCCCGATAGGAGCTCCAGCCATGTGCGGAATCATAAAAGTGAAAACCTCACCAAAATAATAATAATAATAATAATAATAATAATAAATAATAATAATAATAAAGAAAAAAATAGAGACAAAAGAAAAAATAGAGAGTAATTTCGTCCTCTCGCAGGTACTGTTCACGCGGTTCCTCTCTATGGGGTTCCCGCGGGTACTGTTCATCCGGCTGGTGTGCAGCTCATTCCCGGAGATCTAGCCATCCGTTTTGGCTGAAATTTGGAGGGTAGGCTCCTTCCCACCTGCCTCCTCATCTCCATCGAACGGATTTGTCTAGTTTCGCCTACAGCTCCAGATCTCACAATCCCTAAGTGGCTTGCGCGAGTAGCTTGTCTGGTTTGCTTGCTGCATGGAGTGGGGGTCTTGGCTGGTTCTGTGACACCCCGAACCCTTCGCAGGTCGTCACCAGCGCCGATGTTACACTTTTATTACCTTTTTCTATCTTGTGCTTAAAACAAGCGTCGTTAATCACAGGCATTTTTTTTTTAAAGCGGTCCCAGCGCGACTCATAGTGGAAGCAAATTAAACATCACCATCTATCCCCCTACCAATCCATGATACCAATACACACCAGCTAATCATCAGGATTTTATAAACAACTTCGACACTTTGCTTACATATATATAGCAAGATGGGATACCCTTCGGGTCGGTACAAAACAAGGAAAAGCTAGGACTCTGCCATGTCCAGCCTAAAACCTTAAAAAGAAACTCTCGACCCTCAACATCATACGAGTACGAACCCCCATTGAAAGTGTCGACTATCTACATCAAAAAGATCCAACTCCTACTCATCGCGCGCAGGTCTCACACCCAACCCGGTGCATTAGGCGATGGCGGCGGCAACATCCCTCGCATCTCTCCATCCCGACGAACATGCACAGAAATGAACTCCTGAATGACAGGGCCCCCAGCCAGGCCTATGTCGTACATCACTAGACAACGTACTCGAATAAAAGTCAGTCCGGGAATAGAGGGACAGTCTATCTCAGCACACTCGACCTCTACATCGGATGGTAGACCATAAAACACCCACCGCGAGACGGCAGGTAGCGGCATACTTGCTAATCTGAAATGTTATCCCCAAAAGGGGTGAGTACAACCACTCAGCAGATAGGGAAATCCAATAACAACTCAATACATCAGGCATATCATCATACGATGCAGGCATTGCTTACCTTTGATGTCATGCACATTCATGCATCCTCATATCATACATATCATCATCATGGCATCTCATATATCATTATCATCATCATGCATTTCATCATGCATATCATATCATAGGTGATCATCATATCACATCATATATCATCATGCATATCATTATGCATATCATGTCATTATCATCATCATGCATATCATCATGCATATCATATCATGGGTGATCATCATATCACATCACATATCATCATCATCACATCATCATTACCATGCATATCATCATGCATATCATATCATGGGTGATCATCATATCACATCACATATCATCATCATCACATCATCATTACCATGCATATCATCATGCATATCATATCATAGGTGATCATCATATCACATCATATATCATCATCATCACATCATCATGCATATCACCATCATGCATTAATTTCCATTTTTTTATCTTTAGATTTGATTACCACATCACCCATTCTCAATTATCATCCCTTCGGGCAAAGACCTCCGACAGGGTTCCCAGCATTCAGCCTCCCAGGCCACCGGGCTTCTGGCCCCCCACATTCCGGGCATCTCGCATCTCAACTAGCATCACGAGGCATTCCCTTCGGGCAGAAACCTCCGACAGGGCTTCCGGCCTTTACCCTTCTAGCCGGCATCCCGCACCCACATCCTGGCATCGCGAGATATTCCTTTCGGGCAAAGACCTCCGACAAGGCTTCCGGCCCCCACATTCCGGGCATCCCGAATCTCCCGTGGGAATTCCGGCAATGCATCTCTGTACATTCCGGCCTCATCCTCCACCACAACCTCTTACTCACATATCATTTTCCACATTCACCATCCTTTTAATCTCATTATTGGCATATAAGTCACACATGTATCACAATTTATGATCATACATACACCAATGTCATATAACAATGCATAATAAACTCAATGGAATTCATGGCCAATAAAATAATCCCTTTTTATTTTATTATTATTTTATTATTTTATTATTATATTTATTTATATTCATAAATAATTATTAAATTTAATATCTATGATTTTCCCAAAATCATAATATTCAAACAATCACTAAACAAACCAATAGGATAACAAATTTCATGCAAAATTCATGGCCAATTCGAATTTCACACAATTTCACACTTTCCACAAAATAGCACATGATATTCGGATAATGACCAAAATTGCACAGTTTCCAAATAAATTCTATTAAAATACTCATATGGCCTCCAAAACTTACGAAATTTTACAGGGTGATAGCCAAGAAATTTTTCGTGCATTTTTCATGAAGAACTCCAAGCCAAATTATTTTTAGATTAATTTATACAACCCCACGAAACCTCTGGAACCACTACCGCGTCGTCCAGAATACACATCTCCGAAATATTAATATTTCACCCATCTATTCTCTTTCGTTTCCTCTGAAATTTGAGTATGTTATGTACCAAGGTGTCCTTTACAAGTTTCATGAAGAGATCTAGGTCAAATAACCAAATTATGGTCACCATTTAAGTCCATGAAGTCTCGGGTGTCTCGGAATACTTCACCAGAACCATCGTTTCCAAGATCTAGCCGATTCACCAAGATATACTTGTTATTTTCGCTTCAAATTTGAGTATGTTGTAGTTTAAGGTGTTACCTACAACTTTCATGAAGACATCGAAGTCAAATCTTCAACAGAAATCAACATGCAAACAAGAATCCAGCAAGAGGTCAGTGGAAACTTCACAGATCTAGAGTCTCCGTATAATATAACTTTAACCCCTCATATCTCCATCATTTTCCACGAAATTTCAGAGTATGTTATAGTACAGGACGTTAGCTACAACTTCCATGAAGACATCGAAGCCAAAATCTGACTCCAAACACACATGCAAGCTCAAACAAGCTACTGACTCCTACAACCGAGCAAGAACAGTCACACGGTTTGAAAACAACCAACCCTTACCTCGGGTTTTTGCACTTGTAGCACCTAAAATCTAACATGCAACCAACAATACAACAAGCAAGAGAAGTTAAAGGACTCCACTTGCCTCTAGGATGGACGGTCGATGACGTACGGCGGCGTACACGGCGAACGGACGGCGGGACACGGCGGCTCCTCCTCGGCTCCGCCTCCTCTCCCTCTCTCTCGCGATTTCTCTCTCTCTCTCACCCTCTCTCTCGGCCGAATGAAGCAAAAACCGGCCACCTTCTCTCTCTTCTCCCCTTTTATTTCCCCTAAAGCTCATGATTACCTTGCCTCTACCATGGCCAATGCATGGCCTTCTCCTTGCCACTTGTCTTGATCCATGCAAGATGGGCTTTGGAGTTGGGCTTTGGCTTGGGCCATCCGGCCACTCCTCCTTGGGCTGGTCGACAGCCTCCTTTGGGCTCTAATGAGCCGACTAGCTTGGCTCACCAAGCTTTAGGCCAATGGGTCCAAGGCCCATTCGAATTTAATCCCCTTTTTCTCTTCTTCTTCTTTTTTTTTTGAAATTCTTCTTTAAATATTTTTGAATTCCAATTTTCATCTTAGCCAAAGTCTTTGGGCATTTTTGTTCATTGAAATTTAATTTATAAATCTTATGGCCAAGCATAGATTATTAATCTATTAAATTTAAATTTCCACAATCACAAGCACCAATCATCAAAGTTAAAAGACTAATGGCTAAAACATAAGCCATGGAAATTCTACCACCTAATTAAAGACTTTAACACACCTTATGGCTTGGCTTTGAATTTCTGGGATGCCACAGGTTCCTGGCCCATGCATTGAAGGGTAGATTTGCCTACAGCTCCTTCACTGTTCCTCCAAGCCATTCCTCCTCCCTCAGCCCGCAATCCTAGGTTTAGGGCTCAGGGGCTCTCGGACTGAGTTATCTCGCCGTCTGCTGATTCGACCGTGGGCTTCTTGAGGGGTAGAGGCTTCGAAGATTGGTAAGCTTGGTCTCATTTCTACCTCTCTTGGAGCTTTACTCCTTCCCTCCCCTGTTTGGTCTCATTTCTCGGCATTCCACGGACGGGCTTTTGCTATTCTTCCTGCGAGTCGAGCTAGCTGGTGCGGCCTGCTCAGTGGTCTATTGGGCTTCTCAGATCAGGAGTAACCAGCTTCTCTCTCTCCTTGGTGCCACTGAAGTCTCCTAGGTACTCCATTCTGCTCTGTATGGCCTTTTGTTGTGATCATGGATTGTATTCAAGGTATTTGTGAAATGGCCTCAACCACGGTTGGCGTGGCTGGTACGTCCCGCAAGGCTCAGCCTTTTGCGGCAACATCTCAGGGCCGGAACCCCTCTGTCCCTGCTCTGTCCGGCCCTTCCAAGGTCGACCAAGCAGATCGAATGGGCAAGCGCTAAGGGCTCGCTACGGCCCTTCCCCACGTTGGTCGTTCTAGAGGGCGAAGCCGCACTCGATCCTTTTCCAAGAGACTGAATGGACCTGTTCGTGATCTTGGGAACCAGAAGGTGTCCCCCACTCGCACTTGGGCAAATGTGGCAAAGCTCGCTTCCAAAGGTTACAACCTTGCCTACTCTCCCCCCTCTTTTGTGGACAATAAGCCCGTTGTTCACCTTGTGGAGGAAGTATTTGAGACCTTTGATCCGAAGTGGCATGAATGCCTTATTGGCTATTATGTTGGGAAGAAACTTCCCTTCAAACTCACCAAACAAGCCTTGATGCGAACATGGGGCTCGAAGCTAGTGGAGGTTATGGCAGATAATCAATTATTCTTTTTCTTCCACATCCCGGACCTGGAGTTTCGAAGAAAGATCTTTGAAGGTGGACCTCTCACGGTTGCGAGGGTTCCCCTCATTTTGCAGCAATGGCAACCCCTCTTGGACATAAAGAAGGATAAGCAAACTGCCATTCCGGTGTGGATTAGGTTGAAAAACTTTCCGCTTGATCTATGGTCGGCTCCGACTATTGGGGGAATTGCTAGTGCCGTTGGTAAACCTCTCTATGTTGACCAACACACGGAGCAAGGGAAG
This sequence comes from Eucalyptus viminalis, assembly GCA_014182385.1. Lineage (NCBI taxonomy): Eukaryota > Viridiplantae > Streptophyta > Magnoliopsida > Myrtales > Myrtaceae > Eucalyptus > Eucalyptus viminalis. The sequence continues at coordinate 4,816,252 of CM024536.1, forward strand.
ATGCTCTCTTTTGCGAGGTTTGTGTTGAGATCTATGCAAATCAACCGATGTGTTCCTTTGTGGATGTTTTTTTGAATGAGGTTACGCGCTCGATTGCAATTGATTTTGAATGGAAACCTGCTGAATGCCCCTCCTGTGGTACATTCGGGCATAGATGTGACCTTTCAGCTGTTGTGGCGGTCGAAGAAGAAGCGGGGAGACCGCCTCGACCCTCCACCGAACCTGTTGCCCCTCTGCAAGCGTCCGAACCTGCCCTCCAGCCCTTCACCGAACCTGCCCCAATTGTTGATGGCAACCCTGAGGAGCTGCAACTTCGCTAGTATGAGGTGAAGGGGAAGAAGAAAAAAGCACTGAAGGAAGGCTCCTCTTCCTGTTTGCCCTCCTCCTCCGAAAGGGGAAGCCCACCTCTTCTTTGGGAGTCCACCTCACAGCACGCAAGGCATTGAGGAGTGTCAGGGGGTCGAAGTTGGTATCTCACCCTCCTAGCCCTATTGAGGAGGACCCCAACTCGGTTCCGGAGACTCTCGCTCCTCCTGAGGAGGTGTTGGATCAAGCCGAAGCCTCTAACTTTGGTTTGCTTGGGGCTGCTAGAGAATTGAAATTCTCGGATAACTACTCCGAGGATGATTTGCTCTCGCTTCCGCCTTCCCCAATAGCCCCTCCCTCTTCAAGGAAGGTGGAGACTATCCAGGAGAAGCTTGCTGCCCTTGATCCAGCTCCCCCTTCATCTATGGCTTCGGCAGTTCCGGTGGCCAACCGGCCGAAGAAGCCGCATAAGCGGAGGTAGGCCTTCGCTCCTCTTTCAGCTCGGCTACTTCTTTATATCTATATATCTATATATATATATATATATATATTTATATTTATATTTATGTTTTTCGGTTTTTGGAATGTGAGGGGTCTTATGGATCCTCTTAGGCAAGCTGAGGTTAGAAATCTTGTATCTACTAAAAAGCTTTGTTTGGTTGGTTTGTTGGAAACCAAAGTTCCCGATACTCTCTTTGGTTCCATTTCGATAGACTAGTCTCTGGTTGGAATTTGGTGGCCAATTATGAATTCTCTCATAGGGATAGAATTTGGATTAATTAGAACCCTTCTTTGGTGACCTTCGAAGTGATTTCTTCCAATAGTCAAGCGATACATGGCAGGTTAAGATTTCTTACGACTGACATTTGCTGCTGTGTCTCTGTGGTATATGATGAGCATACTTTTATAGCTCGTAGGCCTCTATAGGCAGACCTAGTACTATGGAGTTATGTGTTCCAGGGATCTGCTTGGCTAGTGGCAGGAGATTTCAATGCTATCAAAGATCCTTCTAATCGGATTGGGGGTTCTGACACATGGATTCCTAGTTTTGATAACTTCAATCAATGTTTGTTTCAGTCTGAGCTAGAAGATCTTCGGTATATTGGCTTTCTCTTTACTTGGTCTACTTCCTCTGGGGCTAACCGCAAGGCTAGGAAAATCGATCTAGTGCTTGTAAATGTCAAGTGGAGCCAGGATTTCTCTTATTCGGAAGCTTCTTTCCTTACGCTAGGCATTTCTGATCACACGCCTATGGTGGTTAGAGTGATGCGGCCGGTGTTTTCTAGAAGACCTTTTAAGTTTTTTGACTTCTGGACCAAACACCCGTCTTACCACAGCATTGTCTCACAAGTTTGGGAGACCCCCGTGTGTTGGTGTTCCTATGTTTAGGTTAGTGAGTAAAATGAAGATTCTTAAGGGTCGTTTGAAACAGCTCAACACAGAGTCTTTCTCTAATATCTCTGAGAGGGTTACAGCAGCGAGAAGTGCTTTTAGGCTAGCCCAGATTGGCCTACAGTATGATCCATTTGGTGAACTTCTTGCTGATTTGGAGAAGACTCATCAGAGGACTTTTTTGGAGTTGAGGAGCCAGGAAGAGTCTTTCTTTAGGCAGAAGTCCAAGATCAGGTGGCTTAGGGAAGGTGATCGAAATACCAAATTCTTTCACTATTCCGTTAATAGGAGACAACTAAAAAACATGATTCTTTCTGTTATGGACACTTCGGGAATATTATCTCTTAGCCGAGTTTAGTGTAGTAGACTTTTGTCTCTTATTTTTAGGAGCTCTTAGGACCGGAACCCTTGTCTTCCAGTCCCTCATTGCAGGATATTCGGGAGGTCATACGATGCCCTCTCAAGGATGATCAGACCAACTTCCTCTCCTGTCCGTTTATTGATGTGGAGATTCATGACACTTTGTTCTCCCTACCTCACGGGAAAGCTCTAGGGCCGGATGGTTGTGGTGTCGAGTTCTTTAAGCATAATTGGGAGTTGGTAGGACCTTTGGTCACTGAAGCGGTCAAGGATTTTCTCACCACAGGGAAACTTCTTAGGGAAATTAATAATATTATTCTGGTGTTGATCTCGAAAGTTCCTAATGCGACGTCGCCAATGATTACGAGCCTAATGCCTGTTGCAACACCTTATACAAGTGCATTACCAAAGTCTTAGCTAATCGGATTGCTACAGTCCTTTAATGATATTATTAGTTCGTATCAAAATGCTTTCGTTAAAGGTAGGCGTATTAGAGATAATATACTTCTTACTCATGAGTTATTTGCTAGCTTACATCTTGATCTATACGAGCCCAAGTGTGTGGTGAAGGTGGACTTTCGGAAAGCTTATGACACGGTAGACTGGGACTTTCTTGAGTTGGTCCTTCATGCTTTTGGTTTCCCGGATCATTTTATTCGGATTATCATGGTCTGTGTTTGCACTCCCAAGTTTTCAATCTCCTTAAATGGAGAACTTCATGGGTTATTGGCCTTCGCCAAGGGGATATGATATCCCCCTACCTATTCACCTTGGTTACGGAAGTATTTTCTGGGATCCTAAGTGCGTGGGCCAGGGAATCAGGGTTCAAATTCTTCTGGAGATGCAAGATTTTGGGTCTCTCCCACCTCTTCTTTGCGGATGATGTTTTCCTATTTTGCAGTGCCGACTTGCCTTCCATATCTCCCTTGAAGGATGGTTTGGATACCTTCTCTACATGGAGCGGTCTCAGGCCCAATTTAAATAAGAGTGAGGTCTTTCTTGTTGGAGGAACGACAAATCTGCATAGAGAGATCATTCTTGCTCTTGGCTTCATTGAGGGGACTTTGCCAGTGCGGTACTTAGGAGTTCCTATTATCTCCTCCCTGCTCGGAAAGGCGGATTGTGTCTCCCAGGTTGATCGTATAACCAACAAGGTTCAATCATGGACTCAACGTTTCCTCTCCTTTATTGGTCATCTTCAGCTTATCATGTCAATTCTGCATGCAATCCAAGCCTATTGGGCGAGTGTGTAGGAGGAATCTTTCCAGAATATTTTGAAGCTGACAAAACGTTTTTATCAGTCTAGTCTGGATATTTGCAGACCGTCTGTTTAAAGTCTGAAGACTTGTTGATCATCAAACTCAGCACCCAAGACTCAAGACTCAAGACTCAAGACTTAAGACTCAAGACTATTCTCATTGACAGCCTTTCTGATCCAGTGACGAAGGAAATCCAGAGCCGAAGTTTATCGTTAAGGATTTAATCCTATCTTCTGGAGAATATCTCTTGGTTGGATAAATATATATCGGATTCTTTTGTTTGTATCTAGATCAATTGAAGATCCGGTGGTCGACGAAATATTCTTGGAATGTTCTATTCTTGGAAACCAAGATCCTGATTGTATGGGCGAACAGGATTGATGGACTATCGTCAGGTTCCTTTTATAGCTCGAATGATCTCCTTAATTGATTCCGTCCAACGGGTAGATTGGAGGAATTCCTTTGGTAAGTGCCAACGGTATGATGGCATAAAGGAGTATAAAAAGGAAGACGTTCTCGTTGTTTAAAGAACGTGATAGATAGAGAAATTCCAGAGTCTGAAACACCTTGATTGTTAGTCGATACAGTTTGAGCGAAATTGTATACACAGAGAGTGTTTATACTTGGTGATACCTTGAGCGAGTGTGGTAGATCATCTCCACCTAGAAACCGAGGAAGATCAACGCTGTAACATCTCTTTGTTCATAGTGGAATCCAGCCAATCGGCTGTCAGTGCAGAAGAGTGGACGTAGGCTTGAATCAAGCCGAACCACTATAAACCGCGTGTTCAATTCTCTCTTTCCTTTACTCAGTCTTACGTTGATTATTATTTGTTTCAAATCCTTCAACTGTCTAAGTATTGTTCAATCATCAAGAAAAATCATTTATATACCTATTCACCCCCCTCTAGGTACTCGTACTAGCTATATCAATTGGTATCAGAGCTCGTGTTCTTACTTTATTTGAAGTGTTTTACTTAAGAGTAAAAGATCCATGGCTAGTATGCTAGCACCAGGGCTGATGGAAGGGCAAAGCAATACCAGACCACCCTACTTTGATGGAAAGTATTACAACATCTAGAAGAACAAGATGAAAGCTTTCCTACGATCAAAGGATCCTCTGGAATGGGACGTTATGGAAAGAGGAATCACTCCAACTGCTGCATCAGTCTCTGAAAGAGGAAAAGAAGTTGAAACCAGCGGAATGACTCAGGAAGAGATAAACAAGAGACAAGCACTCGATGCAAAAGCAATTTACTCTTTATATTGTGCTTTGTCACCAACTGAATATAACAGAATATCTTCTTGTGTTACAACAAAAGAAGTATGGGACAGATTACATATCACCTATGAAGGAACGGATCGAGTGAAGGAGACAAGAATTAACATTCTCCTCGGTCAATATGAAGCCTTCAAAATGAAACCAGGAGAATCTATAACTGACATGTTTAGTCGTTTTACAGATATTGTCAATGGTCTTGAGAACCAAGGACAAAAAAATTTTGATCCCATGAAGGTGAATAAGCTACTGCGTGGACTCTCCAAGGATTGGAATCATATAAAGACTTCAATAAGAGAGACGCAAAGAATTATGCCACTATCTGTCGACGAGCTGATTGGAACTCTTCAGTCTTATGAAGTGGAATGAATTAATGAAGACGAAGATCCAATAGGTAAGAAATCCATTGCATTAAAATCAAATGATGATTCTGACTATACAGATTCAGGAGATGATCTGGACGATGAGGAGCTTGCTCTCATGATAAGAAGATTCAGAAAATTGAATAGAAAAGGAAGAAGGTTCAACTCAAAGAAACAAAGTTTCCAAAGATAATGCAGACCAAGTCTGTTGATGATGAGGAACCAAACAAAGATGTACTCTGCTTCGAATGTAAGAAAAAGGGACACATTAGACCCAACCGTCCTCTTCGAAGAAGAAAAGAGGAAAAGCTGAAAAGTTTCGAAAAGCTCTCAAAGCCGAAACCCTGAGTGATACGAGTGTGAAGAAAGTGATAATGAATATGCCAACATATGTTTGATGGCACATTCGGACTCGGACTCGATTCCGGATCGGACTCGACAGTGAATTTGAGGTAAGTGATTTTAAAATTCCTGTCAATGTCTCTAAATATATTAATGAACTGTGTTTTAGTCTTAAGACTTCTCTCAAAAGAATTTCCGAACTTAAAAAGGAAAACTCAGCTCTAAAACAAAAGGAAAACATTTTAGAAGAAAAAGTTAAAAGTTTAGACTTGAATGTTTCTACTCTTAAAGAGAAAGAAGATAATCTTTTAAAAGAAAATGCTTTTTAAAAACTGACTTATCAAATATTTCAAAGAAATTTTCGATATGATCCGAAAACTTGAAAAAGTTCTTTCAGTTCAAATACCTTACTTTAATAAGTCCGGTCTGGGTATGACAGCAGAAACAATTCCCTTGATTGATTTTCCTAAAGTAAAAGAAAGAATTAAGAAAAGACCGTCGAAAGAGGCTTACAAAAATCATTTCAAGAAAGTTTTTGTAAAGTCTCGTAGGTCGAAATGCTCGCAGTGTTCAAAGTGTAACAATCGGGATCACTTTGAAAAAGAGTATCCTATGGTTTGGAAGCCTGTTAAGAAAGTATGGCCTAATAATATTTATCCTACTAATACCAAAGGACCCAAGAAAATTTGGGTACCAAAGAAAGCTTGAGACTCTTTTTTTAAATGCAGGTCTCCATCAAGAAAAAGGTAAAGTGGTATCTTGACAAATGTTCAAGACACATGACAGGAGACTCAAATTGCTTTATAAAGCTTGTTCAAGTAAATAGTGGAAATGTTTCATTTGGAGGAAACGGCAAAGGAAGTATTGTGGGATTTGGAACTGTGAAAATTGGAAATCTCACAATAAGCAATGTTTCTCTAGTGGAAGGACTCAACTATAACCTTCTCAAGCATTAGCCAATTGTGTGATACTGGTTTCAAGATCTCCTTTCAAGAAGGAATATGCTATGGAATCAGTAAAGACTCTACTCAGTCTTTCATGGGTCGAAGACATGGAAATATCTACCTCTTAGACATGAAACTAAATGAATCGCAATGCCTAATCTCAATTCAAGATGAAGCAAGCTTATGGCACAGAAAGCTTGGTCATGTCAATATGAAGCAATTAGCCAAAATCTCATCAAAGCAGCTTGTTCGAGGACTACCCAAATTACCATACCAAAAGTCCGATCCATGCACACCATGTATTCTGGGAAAGCAGGTAAGAAATTCATTTAAGCCAATAAATCATGTCTCTACTAACCATATACTATAGTTGCTGCATATGGATCTCTTCGGACCAACCGAACCCAGTATTGGAGGTAAGAAATATTGCCTAGTAATTGTGGACGATTACTCCCGTTTTACTTGGGTATATTTCCTTGCAAGTAAGTCGAAACCTTTTCGTATTTTGAAAAATTTGCTAAAAAGGTTCAAAATGAAAAAGGATGTGTTATCTCAAGTATAAGAACAGATCATGGAGGTGAATTTGAAAATCAAGATTTTACAAAATTGTGTGATGAATCTGGATTTAAGCATGTGTTCTCCTCTCCATACACTCCTCAGCAAAATGGAGTTGTGGAAAGAAAGAATAGATCTCTTCAAGAAATGGCTAGAACTCTTTTAATTGAAAGTAAAATTTCTTCACGTTTTTGGGCTAAAGCTGTTTCAACAGCATGCTATATCATCAATAGAGTTTTCCTAAGACCTATTCTAGAGAAAACCCCTTATGAATTATTCAAAGATAAGAAGCCCATTGTTTTATACTTTCATGTGTTCAGTTGCAAATGTTTTATATTGAAAAATGCAAAAGATCGAGTTGGTAAGTTTGAAGAAAGATCAGATGAAGGCATCTTCCTTGGATATTCTACATCAAGCAAAGCCTACAGAGTCTATAACAAGAAGAGCCAGTCTGTGGAGGAGTCAATGAATGTCAAATTTCAAGACTCTACGCAAGATGAATCCAGTCAGACTCAGTATGAAGAGTCTGAACCTGCTCCAGACCTTCCAAAGCTTACAACTCAAGAAGTATCTCAGACTCTGGAAAATCAGCATCAAGATGTTCATGAAAATTCAATCAAAGAAAGAGATCACCATCCAGACAAATCAACCAGTAACTGGAAGCACAAGTCCAGTCATCCTAAAGATCTCATTATCGGCGAAATTAATGAAGGAATTCGCACCAGATCTAAAAGACGTGAAGAGTCTAGTGCCGTGGCTCTCATTTATGAAATTGAACCAAAAAGCATAGAAGAAGCTTTATCTGATGAAAGCTAGATCGAAGCTATGCAAGAAGAGCTCAAACAGTTCAACATTAATGATGTATGGGAATTGACATCTAAACCGAAAGGTAAAACTGTTATTGGAGCCAAATGGGTGTTCAGAAATAAGATGAATGAAAAAGGAAAAGTCGTACGAAACAAAGCAAGACTCGTGGCCAAAGGATACACGCAAGAAGAAGGAATAGACTATGATGAGACTTACACTCCCGTAGCAAGGTTAGAAGCTATCCGACTATTACTTGCGTTTGCTTGTTATAAAAATTTCAAGTTATTCCAAATGGACGTCAAAAGTGCTTTCCTAAATGGATTTATCCAAGAGGAAGTATTTGTGGAACAACCACCTCGATTTGAAGACCCAAAGAAGCCAGACTCAGTCTTCAGACTGAAAAAGGCCTTGTATGGTTTAAAGCAAGCACCTCGAGCTTGGTACGACAGACTAAGTAAGTTCTTATTACAGAATGGCTTTGTCAAAGGTAAAGTAGATACTATCTTATTTATCAAAAAGGAAAACAAAAGCTTTTTACTTGTTCAAATATATGTGGATGATATTATTTTTGGATCCTCTAATGAAAGTCTATGTAAGAAATTTTCTAAGTCTATGTAGGATGAGTTTGAAATGAGTATGATGGGAGAATTAACATTCTTTCTTGGTCTTCAAGTAAAGCAATTGAAGGAAGGAACTTTCATTTACCAAAAAAAAATATGCTAATGATCTCATCAAAAGGTTTGGATTGGAAAATTGTAAAAAGACTGATATACCAATGTTAAGTTCTTTGAAGATAGACAAAGATGAAGAAGGGAAGAAAGTTGATCAAAAGCTGTACAGGAGCATCATTGGTTCACTTCTTTATCTAATCGCTTCTAGACGACATTTTGTTGAGTGTTTGCATCTGTGCTAGGTTTCAATCGGATCCTAGAGAATCACATCTCGTGCTGCAAAACGTATCATTAAATACGTTGCTTCATCTTCAAGCATCAGTCTTTGGTATCCTAAGAAGGGAGACTTTAATCTTCTGGGATATTCAGACGCAAATCTGGTCGGCTGCAGAGTCGATAGAAAGAGTACTTCAGGAACTTGCCAGTTGCTTGGAAGCAGGGACGGTGTCTTGGTTTTCAAGGAAACAAAGCACCGTGGCTCTCTCAACAACGAAGCGAGTATGTAGCTCTTGGAAGCTGTTGTTCACAAATTCTATGGATAAAACAACAACTACAAGACTTTGGGATTGAAGACTCATGCACAGAAATCAAATGTGACAACACCAGCGCAATCAATCTCACCAAAAATCCAATTCTTCATTCAAAAGCAAAGCATATAGAGATTCGACATCACTTCATTAGAGATCATATTCAAAATGGAGAAATCTCGATTCAATTTGTTGATTCAAAAAGTCAACTAGCGGATATATTCACAAAGCCTTTCGAGAAAAATCAATTCGATTTTATCCGTTCCAGACTCAACATTCTGAAGCTCGAAGAAGTTAAAGTCTAGAGACTCTCCAACCCTCAGACTCAGAAAATTGATGATCATCGGACTCGATCCATCGACTCTAATCTCTCGAGACTCTAAATCCTCGGACTCGGACATTGATGGCTATAGACTACAAGTTGCTAATTTATCTAAACTCGAAAAATGTATGATCTTTTGTTCAGTTATTTTGTAGTCTCCGTGAAAAACGAAATATTGTCTTTTCAAAAAGATTAATTTTGGCAGTTATTGATTTTAAAAAGAAGTGCTCGTACACTTTCCTTGTGCCGATTGAACTTCCCTTTTTCAAAACTGAGTTATATATATATATATAAAGTTTTCATTTTCCAATCTTCAAAACCCTAAAAAGCAATCTCCTCCCAATCCGGTTTCTACTTCGTGTTCATCTTCGAGAAAGTTGTCATCTTTTCTTGGGAAAGCAAGTAAATGAATCTTTCAGCGACAAGGAAGGATGTCTTCTTCGAGGAAGTCTTCAAGAATCGCGAACAGGGGACCACAGAGAATGAAAGAGGGACCTACCCATTTCGATCTCACCGAAGAGGAAGAATTATCGAGTCAGCAACAAAGCCCAATTCACTCTCCACCACGTCACTCAACGCAATCTACCCCACAAGGTGCGGGTCAACAACCGGAGGAAGAGATAATCGAGGACGCAGACCCTATAAGAGTCCAAAAACCCTCTTTTATTTACAAACTCTACCGTGCGTTGAAAAGTGCGGGACTTCGTTGAAATACGTGGATGATTTTCTCAAAGATAAGCATTATGGGAATGAGTATATCTTTCTCGAGAAAATGGAGGATTTGGGAATTGCTCCCAAGGGTAAAGCGAGAGGAAGCACTTGCGAATATTCCCAGTGACCCTCGCATGTCAGGACCTAATTCGACTAAAGGAAACGACGATGATAAAATGTTCAGTGATTTTCAACCTAGAATGGGTATTGCTGCAAAGGTGAAGGGAAAGAGGATGGAGTTATTTAAATCAAAGGAACAGGAAAATTTGTTCTTCGGACTGTTGAAACGAAGGGTGATAAACCTAGGAGTGTCGATTTCGATTTCTTGGATGCCGTTAATGTGAACTTAAGGGATAAGTTCAAATTACTTCAACTCGAGCAATTCTGCACCGATACCACAGATGGTTATGCGCAATCGACAGCGTATTTCTATTCGAATCTCAACTTTATAGATGCGAATAGAATATCATTCAGTGTTAGAGACCAGGATTATGAGGTAGACGTGGACATGTTGGCGGACATAATTAGAGTTGAACGAGGACGTTATCAACCAGTCAAAGTCTTAGTTGCTCGTGCCTCAATGGAACTTGTCGAAGATAGAGATATCGAGGGAAGAATCATTTATTCAAGGATGCGTGCCATCAATATTGTGCTGCACAAAATTGTGATCAATTGCATCAGGCCCAAGTCTACATCAAAGACTGATGTATCTAATTCCGAAGCAAAATTGATGTACGCAATCAACTCAGGGAAGAAGTTCTCTCTCCCTCACACTATTCTCTTTCACATGTACAGAGCAATGTCAAAGGACAAGGGTCAATTGCCTTATCCAAGTCTGGTGACCAAGATCTTCAAACACATGAATATTGAACCGCCACATTCACTTTGTGTTCGACCGTGCGATAAGATGGTGGTAGGTTTAAAGATGTTGATGAAGATGCGTCTGAAAGAACTTTCCAAGGCAATGGAAAAATTCAGAGTGAAGACTCCAGTTCCGTCTGCTTCAAAGAGAAAAGGGAAGGAGGCCATTGGTGCCCCATCCAAAAAGAAGAAAACACTCATCTTGGAGGATGAAGATGAGGAGGAAGATCTCACAATCACTGCCTTGATAAGAACCAGACGTTTTGTGCCTCAATCGACAAAACTTCAGAGGAAACAGAGAGAAGAAGAGGAGCAAGCCAAGATCAGAGAAGAAGCAGAGCAGAGAGAGAAGGAGAAAGAAGCTGAAGAAGAAGGAGAGGAAGAGAAAGAAAAGTCTGCAGCTGAATCTGGAGAGAAGGGGAATCAAGATACAGAAGAGCATGATCATCACTCTTCCCCTTTTGAGGTCCTAGAGACAGGGGGAGTTGGTGAGCAAGAAAGGTCCACACCTCATGCTACCAATAGTGAAGGTCTAAGACAATCTCCAACAGATCCAGAAGAGTTTCAGGCTTCTCAATTGCCTGAAGAAGGACACGATACGTCAACACCAAATCTGCAAGATTATACAGAAGCGACATCGTCTACATTCACCCCATATGAGAAAGCAAATGCGAGTACGCAGACGAACAATTCTGCAGATTTTCGTCATATTCTGGATGTTTTTCTGGAAATGCGTGGCCAAATATATGCTCTGGACTGTGAAATTCAAGCCATAAAGAATGCTGGACAAGCATCTTCAATTACCCTGGAGGACAAAATGAAAGACCTCGCTCTACAACTTCAAGCCAATGCCAAAGGACAGGAGGTAGCTCAGCTAAGGGACGACTTGAAGAGGCTAGAAGGCATAGTCCAGTCGATGGGAGATTTCCGGATCGTGCGCATTCCCAAGCAGACCGACGCTTTTCTCACCTTTTTTTTATGTTGACAAAAAGGAGGAGAATTGCAAATTTGAACGAACTTTAAACTGAACTTGAACTTTGATTTTAAATTTGTGGTTGAATGTGTCTATTTTTTGAGTATGACTTGAGTGAACTTGGGTGTGATTTGAATGTGACTTGACTTTGATGCTTGACTGTTTGCATTTGGTATTACTCATGAAAGACTAACCAATTTTCTGTGGATGCGAGTCTGGTTGTTTTATTAATCTTTATGAGATAGCCATATTGCTTGAGAAATGTTTTTGCAGGTCAAAGTTGTTCAAATCTACAGAAAAGTGTTGTCAACATCAAAAAGGGGGAGATTGTAGGAGGAATCTTTCCATAATATTTTGAAGCTGACAAAACGTTTCTATCAGTCTAGTCTGGATATTTACAGACCGTGTTTAAAGTCGAAGACTTGTTGATCATCGACTCAGCACCCAAGACTCAAGACTCAAGACTCAAGACTTAAGACTCAAGACTATTCTCATTGACAGCCTTTCTGATCCAGTGACGAAGGAAATCCAAAGCCGAAGTTTATGGTTAAGGATTTAATCCTATCTTCTGGAGAAGATCTCTTGGTTGGATAAATATATATCGGATTCTTTTGTTTGTATCTAGATCAATTGAAGATCCGGTGGTCGACGAAATATTCTTGGAATGTTCTATTCTTGGAAACCAAGATCCTGATTGTATGGGCAAACAGGATTGATGGACTATCGTCAGGTTCCTTTTATAGCTCGAATGATCTCCTTAATTGATTCCGTCCAACGGGTAGATTGGAGGAATTCCTTTGGTAAGTGTCAACGGTATGATGGCATAAAGGAGTATAAAAGGAAGACGTTCTCGTTGTTTAAAGAACGTGATAGATAGAGAAATTCCAGAGTCTGAAACACCTTGATTGTTAGTCGATACAATTTGAGCGAAATTGTATACACAGAGAGTGTTTATACTTGGTTATACCTTAAGCGAGTGTGGTAGATCATCTCCACCTAGAAACCAAGGAAGATCAACGCTGTAACACCTCTTTGTTCATAGTGGAATCCAGCCAATCGGCTGTCAGTGCAGAAGAGTGGACGTAGGCTTGAATCAAGTTGAACCACTATAAATCGCGTGTTCAATTCTCTCTTTCCTTTACTCAATCTTACGTTGATTATTATTTGTTTCAAATCCTTCAACTGTCTAAGTATTGTTCAATCATCAAGAAAAATCATTTATATACCTATTCACCCCCCTCTAGGTACTCGTACTAGCTATATCAGAGTGTTTTTACTATCCCTGTTGCTGTGCTGGATCGCATTGAGCAAATCTTGAGACAGTTCCTTTGGAAGGGCTCTAGATTAGGGAGGGGTGGTGCCAAGGTCTCTTGGGATGATGTTTGCTTTCCGAAGGAGGAAGGTGGTTTAAGGATTCGTCAGCTGAGGGATTACAATAAAGCGGCTATGTTGAAACACATTTGGATCCTATTTACGAACAAGGAATCCTTGTGGTGTAGGTGGATCCATTCGACATTTTTGAAAAGGAAGAGTTTTTGGATGGTTAAACAACCCACCTCTTGCTTTTGGGCATGGAAGAGAATCCTCCATCTTAGGATAGAGTTTCGGCGTTCTTTTCGCTGGAACATAGGGGATGGCTGTTTTGTGTCCTTCTGGTTCGACAATTGGCACCCGAGAGGCCCCCTCAACCTTTTATTTTCGGACTCATTGATTTATAATTCTGGTTTACCCAGGCTCGCTATGGTGGATGATCTTTTCTCGCCAGCTGGTCGGTCCATCTGAGTAGTACTAGAGTCTTGGGAGCAGCCTCTCCCTTTTTTATCACAAGTACCGAATCGCTTTACTTGGGTAGGAAGTACTTCTGGTTTACTTTCGGTGGTGTCGGCATGGCACCTAATTAGGACGAAGAAACCTCGGGTCAAATGGGCTTCTTTGATATGGAATAATGCTATTACCCCAAGATATCAGTTCAATCTCTGGCTTATCTCCAAGAATCGACTCCACACCCAGGCCCGTCTTTTATCTTATGGCAGGATTGGGGATGCGGTTTGTGCTTTTTGCAAATTGACGCCAGATTCGATTGATCATCCGTTTTTCGATTGTAGCATTACAGCCAGTTGCGCATTTCTTTAGGCGGCTCGATGCAACCTTCCTTGGCGTAAAAGCAATTGGGCCGATAACCTTTGCTGGGCTTTGAAATTTTTACCCGGAAAGGACTTCTATTACTCCATTGCCTAGTTTTCCTTTGGAGCGTTGTGCCATCTTATTTGAAAATATAGGAATGAGATCCTTTTTAGGAACCTTACATTCACAGTCCCGGTCTTGAAGAATCACCTCATTAAGGTGGTCAAGGATAAGGCCTTGACTTTTACGAATGTGGAGGACAATCCAAGAAACATAAGACTTCAACATAGCTGGGGGATTGACCTTGCATCTTTCATCCATCTTCGATGGTTCCTTAGGAGTCTTACTGTGAAGTGTTTGCTATATGGGATTCTTCTCTTCCTCTGGCTGCATCCTGCATTGTTCTTGGTTGCTATTTTGGGCTCTAACGTTTTTGTGTTGGGTTTTGGGCTTGGGTTGCCATTGTTTGGCTGGCTGGTCGCATTCTTCTGTTTTGGTTCTAAAGGAAGTGGCTGTCTTTGTGTTGTTTGTGCCTTCTAGCTTTTGCCTTGTTGGCTTTTCTTTTATTTCGGCACTCTTCCACTCATTATGCTTTGTTCATATTGAGTGTAAGCTGGTGCCATTGCTTGTACATATTGGCTTAGCTTAATACATTTACCGTTCACTAAAAAAGAAAAAAAGAAAAAATTGTGGCATCCCAAAATTCATGGCAACCTCCACAGACATTAAGGTCTATGGATAGGTGGTGGGAGTACCATCAAGATGTATTGTAACCATTTAATCTATAATTTGCAATAACATTTATGACCAAACTTTTAATGGATAATTATTTGATAGGAAAGAAAATCCTATCATTGGCCATGTGTTTTATAAGTTGGAATTTATGGATTTATGATTTCAAGATTTATGACCATATGAAATCGTAATTTAGTATTTATATAAGTGGGGATTTAAGGTAAATTATTGAAAGTAAAATGGACTTATTTAAGAAAATTTTGGGCCATTAAAGCTTGGACTTTAGGCCCAAGTGAGGTGGGCCTGAAGTGGGCCATAAGCCCGGCCCATTGTCGACGCATGGAGGGGGGAGGAGGAGGAGCCGCATGGCCTCCAAGTATCTTCAACAAAGGAGACACTTGTCTCCTTCTTAGGGACAAGTGTCCCCCATGCAAAATAAGAATGCGTGCAAATATATATACAACCAAAAAGGGAGAGAGAGAGAGTGGTTGGTGGAGAATTCGGCCAAAGGGAAAGAGAGGAGGTTGTGAGAGAGAAGGGGAAGCCAAGAGAAGGAGCTGTCCGCCCATCGCCGCCCGTTTGCCGCCCGTTTGCCATCATTCTCTTGATCTTAGAGGCAAGTTGGGACTAAATTCTGCTCTTGCATGTGTGTCTTGCATGTGTGGTTGAGTTCTTGGATGTTTAGAGGCTAGAAATCGAAGTGCATGAGGTTTGTTCTTGGAGATGCTTGCTGTTTTCATATGAACCGCCTGAACCAGAATCTTGTGAGAGCTTGCATGCATGTTTCTAGTTTTATTTTGACTTCGATTCCTTCACAAAATTTGTAGCTAACATCTTAAAATACAACATACTGAAATTTGGGACAAAATGATGGAGATTTAAGGGGTCAAACCCTCATCCTACGAAGATACTAGATCTGGAACGATTTCGCTGACCTTTTGGTAGATTTGTGGTTGCATGTTGATTTTTACTAAGAATCTATCTTCGACTTCTTCATGAAACTTGTAGAGAACATCCTGAAGGTTAACATACTCAAATTTTAAGTAAAATGAGCAAGTGTAGCCTAGTGAATCGACTTACTCTTGAAGACGGTAAATCTGGAGACGCGGTGCAGGACACCCGAGACTTCATGGACCCATATGGTGACTGTTCTTTGAAAATTTGACTTAGATCCCTTAATGAAAGTTGTAGGGGACCTCTTGAAGTAAAACATATCCAAATTTCAGAGGAAAAAAAGAAGAATAAGTGGGTGAAAAATCGATATTTCGGAGATACCTACACTGGACGTTTCGGTGCGAGAACCAGAAGCTTCGTACGACTATAGAAAATGATCTAAAACGAATCTGGCCTAGAAGTCTTCATGAAAAATCTACTTTATTTTCTTAAATATAACCTGGTAAAATTTCATAATTTTCGGAGGTCATTCGGGTATTTTAATCGAATTATTTCGAAAACTGCACATTCTGTTTCTATCCGAAATTGCATGCTGTATTTATATGGATTATATCTTCTTGTGTGGAACTTTATTGGGCATGTGTTTTCATGATATTATTATCTTATTGACTTGTCTATCACATGTCTTGATTTCATGATTTTTGAGAATCATATGTGTGTTTAATTTAAATATTTTCTAAAATGGTACAAGCTGGAATTTGGTAAATCTCAAAAAGTCGTGATGTATGGATTATTCTATGTTGCATGGACCCCATGGATTGTATTAACATAAGTGATTGGATCCTGCTGCATGTATGTTGATGATTGGAAATGCATATATGAACCAAATGATGAAAATGATCTTGTTTGCCATCACATTATATGCCATGTTGAAATTGAGCCATGAATGTGAATATAAATTATGATGATGATGATACTGTCGGAGGTGTGAGCCGACGATGCCCTGGGAGTCGGGATGCCCAGAGGTTCGAATGAGTCGATGCCCTTTGGATGCCTTGTTGTATTATGAATACATGCCCAGAGGTTTTCCCGGGAGTGTCAGGATGCCCGGTTGTATTATGATACATGCCCGGAGGGTGAGGGGTTGTATCATGATGCATGCCCGGAGGGTAGGGGTAACCATTTTCATGGCGAGCCCCAGAGATTCCTCGTGATGCCAGGTGGGATGCAAGATACCCAGAGGTTCAAATGAGTCGATGCCCTTTCGATGCCCGATTGTATTTTGAATACATGCCCGAAGGTTCCTCGCAATGCCAGGATTGGACGCGAGTGATGAATGTAGGATGCAAACATTGGTCCCTGGAAAGAGAAATGTGGTGGTCCAAAATGAAATTGAAATTAAATTATGCATGATGATATATGCATGATATGATGAGATGTGCATGGATGCATGGTAATGATGATGGTACATGTGATATGATGATGAGATGTGCATGGTTGCATGGTAATGATGATGGTACATGTGATATGATGATGAGATGTGCATGGATGCATGGTAATGATGATGGTACATGTGATATGATGATGATGTTACATGCATGGATGCATGGTAATAATGATGGTACATGTAATATGATGATGATGTTACATGCATGGATGCATGGTAATGATGATGGTACATGTGATATGATGATGATGTCATATGCATGAATGCATGGTAAAGATGATGCCATATGTGACATGATGATGGTAAGTGTATGATATGATGGTGATGTCTATATGATGATGTATGTACATGAGGTATGATGACATGTGCATGATGCCAAGGTAAATTGTGCATGGATACTTGTGTGACATGTGATGCTATAATTGTGATGATTGCGTGGCATGATGTATTGAGTGGTTTATTGGTCATTTACCTGCTAAGTGGTTGTACTCACCCCTTTGGAGACCAACATTTCAAATTAGTAGATGGATTAAACGGTTGGATATGACCGCGGGGAGAAGGATAGCAAAGGAGGGAACTTTTGGACGCCGACACTAGTTGATGGACCTTAAGCATACGATTGTGGGAGGAGATGTCAGTCATCTTTTGAAGTATAGCCGAATATAGAAGACTGCGGTATTTTGATGTACTGATGAATGATGTCCATCTGGTTTAAGTAAATAAAAGTGTGTGGCTTTTACCTATAAATGTTTAGTTGGTGTGCATTGATTTCTAAATATAAGGAAAGGAGTTGTTAGATGTGCTTCCATATATAAATTGCGTAACTAAAAGATGTAAACCCCCAGATTATATGGACCCGTTGCGATTGAAATGGTATCAAAGTGACATGTTATTAAGAAAAGTGAATGGTAAGCGAACTGTGGTGACCCTAATCGGATCGGGGGTCGTCGAGGGGTGCCACAAAAATAGAGAGTGAAACAAGAGAGATAAAAACCCGGAGGAGGTTCTTGCTTTGTTGTGCACTCACACAATCACAGTCATGCTCAATCTTCCTCTCACCTCCTTTCTTCTCATTTCTCCTTTTCCTCTTTGCAATTCTCATCTCATCTCCATCGCTCAGCCCCTCGCATTCGCTTCCCTCCGCCATCCCCCTCCACTGCCGCCTCTAGCTCTGCTCCTTCTTGCACTCTCAGACTCCCTCGGCTCCTGCCGCTCTCTCTTTCTCTCTGTCTCATACTCTGGTTTGTCGACCGGTAGGTGCAACGCTTTGCAGGGGTTTGTAGAATCAATGAGCAAGATATGTGACTCATTGGACAGGTGTGGGAAGAGGTTCGAAGATTCTACGGGAAAAGCAGAGGTGCTCTGCGGACAATGTCTGGCATCACCTTGAGTTCTCTCTACATTTTGTCTCGCTAAACATGTTGGTATAATCAGATAGAAACATTTTGGATTTATTCATGGAGACTTGTCTAATAGATGATTGCTTGCTTGCTTCCATATATTTATCATGCTATCTTTGCAATCTACGTGATTGCTATTGGAGTAATCATTCAATCCAAGCAATTTGGTTCTTTGTTCTTAATTGACTTTGTTTGCTCAGCACGACGGCCTCCCAACATTTCGGTCCTATGGTATTGGTAATCAATTCAAACGATCAGCCATAAGCTTCTTTTGCAATTACTACCTCGGAACTTAGATACTTGCCTTATAACTTGTGCATTTAATCAGCCAATTAGCAGTCGAGTGGATCAACTTTGACATGTGGTGCTATCTTTGGTGTTTGTTAACATGGCACTTCTGTGGAGGACATGGTTTGTTTTCAATCATTTTCCAAGGGTATCAGGACCAGCTGGGCTCTTGGAATATAGATGAACGATCATCTATTGGCCAAAGTAAAGAAAAATTAGCTTTGTCCCGTAAGAGCAAGCACTGCATTAGTTGATGAGCTTGGCTTTGGCTTGTTGTCCGTTCTTCGCTTTATTTGGGAGGGACAAAGCCCGTAATTTCGTTGGTTCTTGTGATGCTACAAACTCTATTCTTGCCTGACAAATTTTTTTTTTTTTTTTGGGTCAAAATTCTTTTCTAACATTTGACTAATTGGAAATTGTGCTTTGTTTGGGTTGAAACAATTAGAACTGGCCCCGCATCACCAACGCCGCAATGGCTCGACTTGCTCAAGAGACAATTGGGACATTGCCCAAAGAAAGATAAAAAGAAGAATCATATTCTATACGCCGTGGCTGACACGGGACTTAAGCTTTGTTTGTTTTGTAGAAAATAACTTCTAAAAAAATATTTTCCGAATTTTCTGGCATTTGTTTAACAGAAATAGGGAAAAATCACAAAAAAAAAAAACCTAAACCTTGTTCAAAGTGATAAATTCACCCCAAACTTTTTTTTATGGTATGAAAAACCCTGAAGTTTCATGACCGTGACATATTTATCCAAAACTTTTTTTGTAACACAAAAAACCCTGAACTTTCATTTGTGCGACATATTTACCCTAAATCATAGGGGCATTTTGGTCTTTATACTTTAAAAAATTTCTTCTTCTTCTTCTTTCTTTTCTCCGCCATGGTTGGCGGAAGGAAGCCAACATCCGACGAGGGCTACCCTCGCCGGCGTCGAGCGAGGGCTACCCTCGGCTAGGTTGGGCGAGGGCTGCCTTGCCGGATTTGGCGGGCGACCCTCGCCTACGTCGGGCTAGGGTTGCCCTCGCCAAATCTAGCGAGGGAGGCCCTCGCCCAACCCAGCTGAAGGCTACCTTAACCCGACATCGACGAGGGCAGCCCTAGCCAGTCCAGGCTCAGGCGACCCTCGCCCGACGCCGACGAGGGCCCGGACGTCGGCTTCCCTCCGCCACTCCGCCATGGCCGGCTGAGGGAAGAGAGAAGAAGAAAAAAAACATAAAGAAAAAGACGAAAATGCCTTTAATGAGATAAATGTGTCACGTTTACAAAATTTGGGATTTTTCATGTTACAAAAAAAGTTTTTGGTAAATTTGTCACTTTGGACAAAGTTTGGGGTTTTTGGTGATATTTTCCTCATAAAATAAATAGGTCACTAAAAACATTTTCCATCAATGAAAAAGTCTTCTAAAATATTGGAAAATGATTTTCGATTCTTTCTTTCACTTCTAAACCAAGCACTTCTTTTTATAAAATACATGTACCTTTTTTATTATTTAAAAAATTCAAAATTTTACTTATTTAAAAAAATTTCCTTTCCTTTCTTTTCTCTTTTTTTCTTTTTTTTGTTCTTTTTTTCCTTCTTCTTTATCCGGTTGGCGATCGATGGCCTCGCCAAATCTAGTGACCTAGGCGGGGTGCGAGCCTCACTTGAGGTTGCTAATAGTCGACAAGGCTCTAGCGATGTTCAGCAAGGCTCGAGCCTCCGCTAGCTTGTTGGTCTTAGGTGAGCTCAAACTTGTCGATTTCTAGCAAGCTAGAGCCTCGCCGGCCTATGGTGAGGCCCAAGCTTGCTTGTGGCTAGCTACTGACCAAGGAAGGAAAAACAAAAACAAAAAAAAAATAAATGGTCCATTCGTTTCGTGGAAAATGGGCCATTTTCGGAAAATATTTTCCTAGAAGTCATTTTCCAGGAAAATGATAATATTTTCTTGTGTTCGGCTAAAAATTGAAAATGTTTTGGAAAATATTTTCCGATGTTCAGTAAGGAAAATATATTTTAAGACTTTACCACTTCGGCATGCATCATTTACCGACCTATAAATCCATCAAATAAAAACTTGCCTTTAAATCCGGGAAACTTGCTTCATATCTTTGTTCCATCATTCTCACCAAATGCTCATCTACTCTAAAAAATATTCGTATGGGCTTTAAAAAGAAGCAAAGGAGAAAAGAAGCAAAACATATATAGCCCTAACAAGAATCTTTCAGTTGAGTGGCTTGTCCTCCCCCTGTGCCTTTTGTGTTATAATAAACAAAAGAAAAAAAGAAGCAAAACATGTAGAGCCATTTGCTTAAGCAATATATAACTGCATTGTAGAATAAATAAAGAAAATGATAAGCAAGAGTGTAGAGCGTGAGCTTGAGGTTCGTTTGGCAACGGTCGATGACTAGCCAAGAAAGAAGAAGATGGGAAACAAAGAAAAGAAAAAGAAAAAAAAAAAAAAAAGAAAAGGAAAAAAAGAAAAGAAATAGAAAAGAAATAGAAAAGAAAAAGGAAATTAAAAATAATTCGAATAAAAAAGAAATGGTAGGAGGAAGTGATGATTTGTAGAGGTTTGAGATAAGAGAGATCAAAGAGAGGAAAATGTTTTTTACTTTTGAAAGTAGAAAACATTTTCCCCTAATTTAGAAGACTTTTTTCCTTTTATGAAAAACATTTTCTCCAAGGAATTCATTTTCCATGAAACAAATGCTGAAAAATTTGGAAAATGTTTTCCTGGAAATCACTTTCCAAAAAACGAATAGAGCCAAAAAATCGAGTTAAAAATTAAAAAGATACAAAAAAAAAAAATATTGAAAGGAGAGTATGGAGGAAAAGATTTTCCTTACTAATATGTCCATTTTGTTTCACGGAAAATATCGTGTTTCGGAAAATATTTTCAAGAAGTCATTTTCTTGGAAAATGACTATTTTCTTGTATTCGGCTGAAACTTGAACTTTGAGTGGAAAATATTTTCCACCGTTCGTTAGCTAATTTAATTATTTGGGAAAAATTATCAAAAATTAAATTTTAATATTTTTAATTGACCAAAAAATTAATTTTATTTTTTTAAAATGAATTTTTAATTATTTGTATTTTTAAAACTCGAAATTTTTATTATTTTTTCTTTCTTTTTCTTTTTCTTCCTCCTTCCTCCTTCTTCTTCCTCCTCCTTCCTCTATCGCCACATGCCTGATGATGGCTAACTGCCGAACGACCAACCAAGACCTAGTCACTAGATTCGGCGAGCTCGAGGCTTAGCTGATCTCGCTCGAAATTGCCTAATCTAGCGATGAAGATTGGGCTCGCCTAGATCGGGAGCCCGAGCTTCGCCACCGGATCGGGTGAGCTCGCGCTAGAGCTCAACAAACCTCTAGCGAGCTCGGGCGAGGCCCGAGCCCTACCCAACTCGCCGGATCAAGCCGGCAAGAGCTCTACCCCAAGCCGGCGAGAGCTCTGCCTCACTCAATTTGGCGAGGCCTGAGCTTGGCGGGCTTGAGTGAGGCTCGAGCTCGGCGGGCTAGGGCGAGCCTCGCCGACTTGGGGCGAGGCTCGAGCTGGCTCGCGGCCGCCACCGTGGCTAGCGGCCGACCAAGGCCAAAGAAGAAGATGAAAAGGAAAGAAAGAAAAGAAAAAGAAAAGGAAAAAAATTAAAAACTCAATTTAAAAAAAAAAAAAAAAAAAAAAAAGAAAACGAAAGCGTACAAATAAAACAAAAATATATTGGTGAAAAGAAGCCAGATTGAAGAAATTATGGAAAATGTTTTTCACTTTTGAGAAGTGGAAAACATTTTGCTCACTTTTAAATGTTGTTTTTTCCAATGATGGAAAATATTTTTCTTGACTAGTTCATTTTCCGTGAAACGAACGCTGGAAAATCCGGAAAATATCTTCTTGAAAGTCATTTTCCGTTAAACGAACAGAGTACTTCATTTTTAAGTTTCAGTTGAATATTGAAAAATATTATCGTTTTCTTAAAAAATGATTTTTTAGAAAATATTTTTCAAAAGAGCTTGGTTCGTTCGGATGCGTCTTCAAAAAATATCCCTTCCACATCCATATGACCAAATACGCGTTGTCAAATTCACATCACCGTATAATACATAAAGTTTCAAAATCGTGATTACATGTAGTGATCCGAAATGGGTTGTATATATGGCCATGACCATTATGCAGTCAAAATATGCGTATCTCAAAAATTGAAAAGACATAATTTTGGCCGCAATTATGATGTGTGGCTATCCAATGGAGCCGTGCAGTTGAAAGTTGATGGAGAAAACTCGGATTCGGTCCAATCATCCAAGATTTCGTGCCCTTTTTAAGTGATTAACTATACTTGCGTCTTCATCAAAGCAAGCGAAACACAGCGTTTTTTATCAAATCATTTAGCGCAGCGTCTTCGTCGAACACAATATCTTCTGGTAATGCCTAAAGTTTTGAAATGAATCGCATTTGTACTGTTGCATTCTCTTTCAAATGTTTACTTTCTAACTTTGTTAACAAAGAAAAAGCTTTATCATTTGACCACGTATTGTTACAACCGTTTTCTTCCTACTTCCTCATTAATTGAAGAATTCTTGTGTACAGTGGACTTATAAAACAGTGGTACTATACTTGGTTACTGCGAAATGTTATATAGCCTTTTTTTGTATATCATAAAATGAAGTAAAAATCCCTCTAACATCTTTCGGTTGATTATTCTAATAAAATTAAAATGGGGGACATCCAATTATTGTAAATAACCTAATATAGGTTGTATTCTATGAATTGTGAAAAACCATTAAATTTTCGAGAGTTGATAGAACTAGACTTCTTAAGTGCACTAAAATGCTTTATTCTAATTGAGTACTCCATTAATTTTCATTTGATTACTTTGAAATTTTTTTATTCTTTGGAATGATTTCAATATTGTTAACCAGTACAATTCATGATATTGGTTATTTACTGTAATTCCAAAATTTGCATCTTTAAGTTAGTTTCCATTCAATACACATCATGATCAACATAAATATGAGGACGTCCATTCTTGAATTTCTCTAGAACTAGGCATGGATAATTAGTATGTGAAAAAATAAATGTTCAAAAATAAAAAGATTATCCATGTACCATGCACAACTTGTGGAGAAGTTGAAGAAGTCTGCCTTCGAAGGTCATTTGTTTCTTCACCTTATCTAATCTTTTTATTCTTTGGACCTATATTTCTCCTCATATTGATTATCCATGCCTATATCTAGAGAAGTTGAAGAATGGTCATGCTCATATTTACATCGATAATGATGTGTATAGATTGGAAACTAAGTTAAAGATGCAAATTTTGAAATTACAGTAAATAACCAATGTCATGAACTTTACTTAACAATATTGAAATCACTCCAAAGGATAAAAATATTTCAAAATATTTAAATGAAAATTAATAGTGTACTCAATTAGGATAAAGCATTTTAGTGTGCCCTAGGAAGTCTAGTTCTATCAAATCTCAGAAAACTTATGGTTCTTCACAACGCATACAAAACAACTCATACTGCATTATTTGCAATAATTGATCAACGGAAAGATGTTAAGCGAATTTTTATTTCATTTGATTATTTATTATAAAGGCTAATGTTGCGATCTTAACTCGGGCTTTACTATCAATTCGCGATGGTTTATGTTATTAACATGCAAATGATTTTCTATTAGAAGTCGTCTCTATTCTGTTAACCTTATTTTATCCTTAAAAGGACCATTTTAAAACTTCAAAATATGCAATCTAGGCTAAGATGCAATTTTAAGATGATATGCAACCTATCTAGGAAATTATCTTATTTCAAACTAGGAAATCTTATCTTAAACTTGCAATTTTATTCGAATTAGAAATTACCATCCTGTCCAATTAAATTTTTAATTGCATTTTTTTTTAAACAATGAGGTAAATTGAATCAAATACTATCTATAGCAATCACACAGATATCAATAGAATATTTGTTGACCACCCAAACATTCAAATTTGGATAAGAAAAAACCGGCAAATCATATCATAGATCGAATTGGCCGATTTTCTGTTCAATTGGAAGTCGTATCTTAGAGATGAGATTGGACTATCAATTTACCATGCAATCGTGAGTCGTATATGAGATCGAGATGTGCAATCGCAAGTCGTATCTCGGATATCAAACTGTCAATTGAAAGCACATTGTTAATTTGCGGTTTGGCCTAACACATAAAAAAATATGCATAATTAGATATCAAATAGTTCAAATTAAGCGATAAAATAGAATCTTGAAATTCGGATAGATTCTCACCAAATTTGAAATTTTTCACCTTTCCAAATTGGGATGGACGGACCACGGATCGGGACACAGCGGCGGTGGCTCGTGATTGAAGGACAGTGGATCGAACGGTGGTGCTCGGTCATGGAAGGTCGTGGCTAGGAAACGATGCAGGGCCTTTTCGGTTCGGAACAGATCAGCAGGGCAGGGACGTCGTCAACGGGGCAGCAGCTGGACAACAGATCGACGTGTGGTCTCGCGGCAGCAGCGTTGTTACTGTAGCAGGGCTGGCAGCGGGTCAAGAGAAGGTGCGGCCGCGTCGTCTCAGCGGAAGTGCGGCGGGCCGTCGAGACTCGCTGTGGTGTTGCTGGAATCAATGCGGTAGCAGCGGGAATCGCCGGATGATACACCGGAAAGCTGCGGAGTGGGCGAGGGCTGGTGTTGTGGATGTTGGTCTCGGAGAAGTGACTTCCGAGACGAGATGTGAGAATTGCCGAGAGATGATGCCTCCGATTCACGTGTTTTAATCTCTACAAATTTCCACTCACTAATGGCGTCTCAAAGTTTCACGCCCTCTTTCATTTTCGTTTCTTCTTCTCCGTGCTTCCACCGACCTACGGCCGTGAAAGACCTCCAGAAAAATCCTTTCTATTCTCTCTTCTCGATGTGTGTCTCTATATTTCTGGAGATGGCTGCCCTTGTTGATAAGGACTTTACGGCAGAACGGCAGATTCCGCTCCATTCAAACTTCAACGCATGCGGATTTTTCTTCTATTTAAAAGCCTTCGCTCCCGAATTTCCTCCGTTTTTTCATTCGATTCCAAAATTATTCAATCCCAATATCTCTCTTGAAGATGAAGATAAATGAAATAGAATTGATAATTCCAGAAATATTCAATCCCAATATCTCTCTTCAGATAACTCTTCTCCCAGAATTATTATTATTATTATTATTATTATTATTATTATTATTATTATTATTATTATTATTATTATTATTATTGTGAAAGTTAGCATGTATTATTTACGAAGTGATAACTATATATTGATGACTGACTATCCCATTTCTCTTCTCCTAAAATGTTTTTTTTTTTTAAAAAAAATCATTTGATTGCCAGGAGAAATCTAAATTGCGGAATCAGGACCATTGAATAAAAATATAACAAATTTCGATCATCGGATTATTTTAAAAGAGATAGTAACTTACGGACATTTAAGAAAAACTAATGATTATATGATTGCCAACGTTATTATTTTTTCTTGTCATTGCCAATGTTATTGTTGACTATAAAATTATGAGATAAGAGGATAATTATTCACTGATATGCCCTTTTAAGTTAATGGATTATGGAGAAGTGTTACGATCATGGAGGTATGTTAGTAAAAAAAAAAAAAAGATTTATCGATGCATATTTTTTATTTAATAACACTTAAATTTGAATAAATAATCCTTAAGTCATACTTTTATTCACGCTTGATTTGTTACATCTTCAAGAAAATATGTGATCTTTACATGTGCAATGCACTTGGACTGTATTTTGATGTATGAAAAAGAATAAATCACGTTACAGCTAAAAAAGAAATTCAAAATTAGAAAGTTGGGGCTCGTAATTAAAAAAACATCAGACACGGAAAAAATTATTATTCTACCGAAATTTTTTTTAAACAAATTATTTTCAAGCTAGATGCATCATGCAACTCTCTGCTGAACGTTATACAAATGACGACTGCACAGTGCACACATCATACTAAACTTCTTGTGTCGGGGTGGGCCGGGCAAAAATTGCTTGTTTAATTCGTGCATTTAGCATTTTGCTTGTTTTCTTCCCCAACCCCTATCCAATGGGCCGACCTTGGCCCAACCCAGGTTCACATTGAGCTAACCGCGTCAGAGTGGGCCGAGCCGGGCCGGGCCCAGGTCCATCGCAGCCCACGAAGCGTTCGCCTGTTGCTTGCGCCATACGCTGACCTGGCTTTCGACTTTTGCGCCGACCATTCCCGCACTTTTCCGTCTCTGATACGTCCCATTTTTGTCGCTACAGTGAGATTGTAGTCGGAGATTTTTCCCTCTCTCCTCATTACTTCGATAAAGAGACAGAGCAACACAAATCATTCCTCTCATATTTTATCTTCCCTTCTTTTGCACCTCAACGCTAAAACACTCCACTTGCTTGCTCAATCCGAGCTCTCTGCTATTGCATAACCGATGCTCAAAAACCGAGTCTTTGTTATATATCTTCTTCTTCTGCTACTACATCAGTCTTTTAGCAATGCCGTCAAATATACTCGGTACACCACCTCTTGTGGCGAGGTTGTGAACATAACCAACCCATTTCGACTGAGGGGTTAACCCTAATTATGAGCTAACCTACATGAAGAACCACACCACTCTTGATTTGTACTCAAGCAAGTACTATGTACGATACATCAACCATTCCAACTACACAATTAGGGTTGCTTATGTCAAGCTACAAACGGAAATTGCTCATCTCTTCCTCGCCATTCTTTCTCATGCTTCACATCAAATCCGTATAATTGCTGGGATAACAGGTACTTTGGTCAAAAGTTATCCAAGACCATTTCAATCGTGTGCTGCACGAAGGCCGTCGATTCTTGCTTTTACATTGACACTTCGCCGTGCCTTGATGGGCTTCAATTTTCGAATTTCGCTAGTACGAGAAGACGAGTATACGCCATAGTCGAAGTGAACGTCTTGTAGGTTAAAACTACTCACACTATTGAGAATATGGCAATGATGGGGGGGGTTGCCAATAATCTTCCTAGCTATGCACAAATTCATGAATAGATAGTTCATGGATTTGAGCTATCATGGCTTCAAAAAGCCTCTACGATGCATTTCGAATACTGTTTTTTTGTGCATCATAAACGCTAAGAACCGACTTTATTGCAAGGAAGGTAAGTACTTCTAATTTGTTCAGTTTTCTCAACAAATATATTTGGCTGTGAAATTTCATCTAAATGTGAAATTGAGTTCAGTCATTTGTATATCTTTTCAGAGCTCATGTAATTTGAAAATGGCCATTAAAATCAAGTAGTTAGAAAAATGTAGTTGTTCTATTTTATAAGTATAATAATGAATACATTTTTATTCATTTGTTTATTTATTTATTTCATATTTTGCTGTCAAATCTTAATGAATTAAACCAATACCCTCATTACTTGATTATGGTAAATAGGTATCTTTTAATTTTTTTTTTCAGCTTTCACTCGTTGCATATTCAATCTCCCTTTTAGGAAAATTCTATCCTCTTACTTATCGGCTGGAATACCGAGGCACTCACTGCCTATGTCATCGGTAACATTACTACAATCTTCTCATTGTGAAATTGATTTAATAATTCCAGAAGCAAACATTTAATGTACCCAGAAATTGGTTATCTGAAAAATTGTACCCCCTCAATTCCCTTTCATTTTTGCCAAATCGCAGGGCCCTTCATGGTTGTCAAATTTATCTTGGAAGCCCCATGTGTGATGATGTCACCTATACACAAATGGAGGAGAAGACAGTTAGCAATGGATCAAACTGTCGAAGAATTTTTGCAATCTAATGATAACTTCTTGCCAATAAGGTACTCTTACTTGGACATCAAGAAAATCACATGCGGTCTTAAGGATAAACTTGGCGAGGGAGAGTATGGTACCATGTTCAAAGGAAGACTTGGAAGTGGTCATGATGTTGTGGTGAAGATCCTGAAGAAGGGGAAAGCAAACGGTCACGACAGCGAAATGGCTACTGTTGGAAGAATTCATCATGTTAATGAGGTTGGACTCGTTGGTTTTTGCTTCGAAGGCTCCAAACAAGCTCCTGTGTATGATTTCATGCACAATCTTTGGATAAGCACATTTTCTCACGAGGATAAGGGACTTCTCTTGGTTGCAAGGAAGTATACGAGATTGCTCTCGGAGTGGCTAGAGAGATTGAATATCTTCATCAAGAATGCGATGTACAAATTCTACACTTCGATATTAAGCCTCACAACTTTCTTCTCATCAGGGATTAACTCCAAAAGTTTTCGACTTTGGGCTCGCAAGATCATATCCTACGGAGTACAACATTGTGTCTCTAACTATCGCGAGAGGAACCTTGGGTACATGGCTCTGGAGCTGGTCTACAAGAACCTTGGGGGCGTCTCTTATAAAATCGATGTCTACAATTTTGGCAAATTGTTGATGGAAATGGCCAGTGTGAAGAAGAATGCGGACGCGATTGTAGAGTATTCCAATCATATTTACTTTCCTTTATGGGTTCATGACCAACTTAGTGAGGGAATGAATGCTCCAGTGGAAGGAGTTAGCAAGGAGGATAAGAGAATGGTAAAGAAGATAGTAATTGCTCTTTGGTGCATACAATTGAATCATAATGATCACCCTTCAATGCATAAAGTCTTGGAGATGTCGAAGGAGAAGCAGATGATCTACAAGTACCTCCCAAGCCACTCTTTCATCCAAGAGAAATGTCAACAAGGGATGATGAAACTTGGACCAACGAAGGCAATGATACTATATCCACTTCATCAACTAGTGCAACAACTTATGAAGCTTCTCAACTTGAGCATACAGATATTGGTATAAGACACGCATAGATAAATATTGATAGCACATAATCCGATCACATATGTGACAAATAGAAATGGATCATATTGATGATGTAGGTCACCTTTCATAGCCATTATCAGATTGTATATGTTTATAACTACGTTCATGAAGCTTAATTTCAACCGTATTTCAGCATAGTCCTACAAGAAATGAGTTTGGATTTCATAGTTTTTTTTTCAAAAGTCCAACTAACACATAACTCGTGCTAAATTTGGCTTCGTGGCACTCTAGCGGTGTATGTACGAGTCACTTCATGGCATATCAATTGTCGCTACGCATAATGTTGATAATGACGAATGGGGAGAGATAATAAAATTTTAGGAAAGATGATAAATAAAAACTTCGGTATAATGGAGGGGGAGTACGAGTCGGTTAACTACACAATAGATGGTGGGACTTCAAAACTCTTGTTTCTTTTACGAGGTTGCTAAGGTTATTTAGTGGTAAGTGAGGTTATTTGTTGGTTGATAAGGGAAGAAGAGAGCATAGATTGGCGAGTTGCATCACTTACAATTTCTCTGCTTTTGGCCCCCAAAAATTCCGAAATAACAATAGAAAGATCCCTCGCTATAGCAGCCCCAGTCAACACTTGCATGAGAGAAGAAGGCAAAGACGTTGTCGAAGAAGAAGTTGATAAGTGGCGGAGGCGAATCGGCAGTGACGCGGTGCGGCACATGCGTGGTGGGGCCACCATGGAGCCGCGGGTGCATCCCGCAAACCGGCACGCTGCCACATGGGTAGCTGGCGAGGCTGACCCTATGAGCTTTCAGTCCGGCCACTTGAATGCCACGATGAGCGGCCTGGTCCCTTGCTTCGTCAACCTCAACCAAAGCGGCGATGAGAAGCCGTCCATCCACGTTGCTCTGTAAATGCTTCTGCGCAGTCTGGCAGGAGTGAGGATTATTGAGGCCTCGAATTCACATTTGAAGTTATATTCTGGTTGATGATTAGGCTTTTAAGAATGGCGTAGTTGAGGCCAACGCTTTGCTGGTGATTGCAGGTCTGATGAACAGGTGTGGTAAGAGGTTCGAAGATGCTAAGCGAAAAGTAGAGGCGCTCGCGGACAATGTCCGGCATCACCGTGAGTTTTCTCTACATATTTTTTTGCCAAACATGTCTGTATAAATAGATAGACATATTTTGGATTTATTCATGAAGAGGTTCTGATTGGTGATTGCTTGCTTGCATATATTATTGACCTGTTTCTGCAATATATGTGAATGCTGTCGAAGTAAACATTCAAACTAAAGAGTTTGGTACCTTGTTCTTCATTGACGTTCGTTTGGGAATCAGTTCAATTGCAGTCGCCACCTCGAAACTAACATCCATGCTTCATAATCTGTGTACTCAATCCACGATTTGGAGTGCTTTTTGGGCAATAGAGAGTTAGGGAGTCATGGCTAGTGAGTTTGCATTAATTGAGCATGAAATTCAACTTTCAAACGACATGTAATTGTACTTCGGCTATTATCCAAACTCATAATATTATCTGCTCTTTCAAGAACATTTTCTATCCACACGAGATTTCGTCAATTCAATTTTTTTAGTAAACGCCGTGGATTCATTTGTGACAGAAATTTCCGCTTCAGATTCTCGGGATCTCATCACGGGGGACATAGAGAAATACCGTGCTTAAGGGAGCAGCTGACATTGCTACGTCCATAGAGAATCATAATTAATTAGCCGATGATTGAGGCTTAAATGGTCAACAGGAAATGTCACTGGACCATTTGGGTAAGGAAGAGGAACTAATCTTAACATGATATACTCACGTAAGATGCTCAAATATTATATATATGACGTGTGAAAATATTAGATCTGAGAAAAGATAAAATAAATCTCGGGATTCACTCCCAAATTAAATTAAAAAAGAAACCGCAAGTAGGCTAGGTTCGAAGAATCACTAACATATTCATAGAATTGAGCTCTCTCATCAGGTAAAACTTGTAGTCGGGCATCAACAAGCACACTCTTTTAGCTCATTCACAAATACCAACAAAAATATGCAATTAAAGTATCTAAGAGAGTCAAAGGATATTGTTAATAGAAATCCTACATTTATTTTGCCTAACAAAAACTGTTTAAACTGCAGATGTCTTAATTTTCTTTTCCTTTTTTTTTTTTACATTTGATTTATATATTTATTTATTTTAATATAAAGGGTGAAACTTGTCATGAAGGCCCCATCATTACTCTCATTTAAAGGAGCAACATTGCTTTCATCTTCTCATTTTCTAAAGTCAAATTCGTTAATGGTCAAGTAGAGTTGTTAGTGCTATGACGTGTGTAAGGAAGCTTCGTGAAGACTTTTCTATGTATGTTCTATGGCACTAAGAACGTCCCACGCCAATTAACCCCACAAGACCTATCGCTTTGACCTTCTAGAAGTTGGAGTAGTCTCCACCACCAATAAACTCATTGGCAACTAAATTGCCAAATGAGGGTGGCATTGTGTTTCATTTGTTACATTTTCAAGATAATATGTGATCCTTACATGGGCAACATGCCTGAAATGTACTGGGACAAATGAAATGGCATAAATCATGTCTAATAAAGAATTCAAAATAAGAAAAGTTGGGATTCATAATTAAAAAACAATAAACATGGGAAATTTTTTTTACTCTGCTAACATTTTCTTTTAACATCTTCAAGATGAATTATTTTCAAGCCAAATGCGTCACCCAAGTCTTCTGCCGGAAGTAAAAGTCAAGTGAATCGCATGTTAAAATTTGCTGAAGGTTTATACAAATGGGGATTGTATGCATCAAGATTCAATAAGTATTCTTCATGCATTTAGCATTTTGCTTGTTTTCTTCCCCAATCCCTATTCATTATGTAATGTTGTTCATTAAATTTCAATTTATTTAATACGATCCTTAACTTTTTGATGCATATAACATTGAACATTTTTATAGAGTTTATGGACTAGATTAAACATTAAAAAAATTAAAAATTTAGAAATGATATTACATAGTAATATTAAGTTTGTAATAATATTACTCATTGGGTTAAAATTCATTAATTTTTGTGTAATCATCTCATATTTTTATTTGTACACTTTGAGTAATGAATTGGGCAAAGAAGTCAGAGCTCAGAATGACCCCGAAGGATGGACACGCTTGTTGTGATGGTGACCCATCATGGTCGAAGATGCTGACACCTGTTTCGCACCTTCCGCGAATTTTCTTCCACCAGCTTTTCCAGGATGGTTCGTACCGCGTGATCTTTTTTGACTTTTTCTTCCTATTCGCATTATTTGGGGCAACCGGCTTTCCGATCCAATTCAATTCGTGACTTGAAAACGGCCATATTCCTGTAATTTCATCTCATTTCTTCTTAATCAAAAACCCTTTGCAAGTTATTTTCCACTTTTCAGCGACCATTCCCATACCTATTCCGTGTCCGATGCATCTTTATCTAATCTCATTCTACATCTCAACATCACAAAATCACCCTGCTTCCTCCACACAAGTTGCAGGAGATTTTTCCTTATCTCATCATTGTTTCGAGAAACGGAGCAACAAAAAGTATTCCTCTCATCTTTATCTGTCTTTTGCATCTCAACACTAGACACTAGATCTGCTTAGTCAATTTGTGATCTCCGCTATTGCATAAGCTATGGGCCAAGATCAACTCCTTATTCTTTTTCTTCTTCTTCTTCTTTTACATTGCTGTTTTAGCATTGCTATTGAAAATGATCATTGCACTACCTCTTGCGGTGAGGTTGCAACCATAAGTTACCCGTTTTGGTTGAGGAGCGGCCTCAAGGCCTGCAGCCACAGTAACTATGAGCTAGCCTGCATAAATAACCGCACCATCTTGGATTTTAACTCAGGCAAGTACTTTGTGCGCTCCATTGACTATACCTCCCACACGATTAGGGTTGTCGATGTCGGGCTGCAGAAGGGCAATTTCTCGTCTCTTCCTCTCCGGTCTTTCTCTTGCGGCTACACCATCAACAGCCAGGATAGTTATGGTTAAGTGGTTCAGCCATACCTACCACCAACAGTGGCGATCGTGGGCTGCACAAAAGCCATCGATTCTCCGCTTTACATCAATGCTTCGTCATATCTTGATGGGCTTCAATTTTTGAATTTCTGTAGTACGAGAAGGCGAGTATACGCCATGATCAATCCGAATGTCTCATCTGTGGAAACTGCATGCTCTATAGAGCTTATAGCATCGATACCATGGTCGGGCAATCATTTTCGTTCCTATGAGCAAATTCACGAAGTGATGGTTGATGGATTCGAGCTTACATGGCCTCCAACTTCGTGCACCCTGAATAACGAGAAACAAATTGACTGCCCACCCAAGGAAGGTAAGAACTTTTGAGTTTGTTTAGTTTTCTTTTTAAAAAAAAAATAGTTGTGAAGATATATTTGGTCCAAACCTGTGAATTTTTACATGCCCGTTAAGATCAATAGTTAGGTAAGTGCTATCGTGGTATTTTATAAGCATATTAACAAAACATTATTTATTCGTTTGTTTATTTATTTAATTCAAATATGGCAAACAAATCTTGGTTCTGATCTTGGTTGTACGGACACTTATTTAGATCACAACTAAGAGAGAATGGCGAACAACACTAGACAGACATTTCTTAAGGATATCATAAGATTATTGAACTCTTATTTTGAGTTCAAAATTTGTCACATATTTTGGGAAGGCAATCGGCCTACTCATTTAACCGTTTGGATACTACATTCTACCCGTAGCCTCCTAAAGAATTATCTCACGTTTTGCTTAGTGATAAGGTTGGGATTATAGATTTTAGACGTAAATTTTTCTTAGTTTTGTATTTTATATATTTACCAAAAAGAAAGTGTTTTTTTAAATTTCCTTCAGCTTTCACTTGTCACATATGCAAACTCTTTTGCAGGAAAACTCGGCCAACGGATCATGAAATTTTGGCGATCTTCTCTATTTGATTTCAGCGAACTATCGCCCCGTTTATTGAGATGCTGTTGTCCTATGGCTTGGTTGGCCGGCCTTTTCAGATGCTGGCGTACTATGGCTTCAGTAACATTTCTCCAATCTTCTCATTGTGCAATTAATTTGGTTTTCCTACATGCAAACAATTTAACCGACCCACAAATTGGTTATACATATAATAATAATTTCGTTATTTATTTGTTTGTTTGTTTATGTAGTTCAAAATCCGCCTACAAATCTTAGTGAATTGAACCGATGTACTCGTTGCTTGATTATGGTCTAATTAAATATATGTCAATTTTCTTCAGGTTTCACCTGTAGACAATTCAATCTCTATTGCAACCGGGGGCTCTACCTCCGAGCAATGCTCTTGCTCTTTGACATCGGTAACATTACTACAATCTTCTCATTGTGAAATTGATTTAATGTTTCTAAACGCAATCATTTAACACGCCCTCAAATTGGTTATCAGAAACATAACACCCACTAATTTCTTGCGTTTTCCCTAAAATATAGTGTTTTCGTGCATGGTTGTGAAATTCTTCTTGGGAGCCCCATGTGTGATGTTGTTGCTAATATGCAAATGGAGAAGAAGACACTTAGCAATGGATCAGAATGTTGAAGAATTTTTGCAATCTAACAATAACTTCTTCCCGATAACGGGCGGTCTTAAGGACAAACTAGGTGAGGGAGGGTACGGTTCTGTGTTCAAAGGAAGACTTCGGAGTGGCTGCGATGTTGCAGTGAAGATACTGAAGAAGGGTAAAGAAAATGGGCAGGACTTCATCAGTGAAGTGGCTACTGTTGGAAGAATTCATCATGTTAATGTGGTTGGACTCATCGGTTATTGTTTCGAGGGCTCCAAACAAGCTCTTGTGTACAATTTCATGCACAATAGGTCTTTGGATAAATACATTTTCTCACGAGGAGAAGGGACTTCCCTTGATTGCAAGGAAGTATATGCAATTGCTTTAGGAGTAGCTAGAGGGATTGAATATCTTCATCGAGGATGTGATGTGCAAATTTTACACTGTGATATTAAGCCTCACAACATTCTTCTCGACACAGATTTCACCCCAAAAGTTTCTGACTTTGGGCTGGCAAGATTATATCCCTTAGACTATAATACTGTGGCTTTGACTGATGCGAGAGGAACCTTGGGATACATGGCTCTAGAACTAGTTTACAAGAACATTGGGGGCATCTCTTACAAAGCCGATGTCTATAGTTTCGGCAAATTGTTGATAGAAATGGCTAGTGGGAGGAAGAATTGGGACGTGATTACAGCATGTTCTAGTCAGACTTACTTTCCTTTATGGGCTCATGATCAACTTAGTCAAGGATTGGATGTGCTAGTGGAACAAGTTAGTGAGGAGGATAGGAGAATAGTAAATAAAATGATTATAGTTGATCTTTGGTGTATACAATGGAATCCTAGGGACCGCCCTTCGATGCGCAAAATCTTGGAAATGCTAGAAAGAGAAGAAGATGATCTACAAATGCCCCCCAAGCCACTCTTTTATCCAATGGAAATGTCAACTAGGGACGATGGAACTAGGACCGAGGAAGGCAATGATACTATATCTGCTTCATCAACTAGTGCAATAAATAATGAAGATTCTCATCTTGAGTATACTAGTATTAGCATTACAAAAGCCCAGACACATTTCAAAACCATTTGATCCTATGACATGTGTGGCAAAAAGGAATGGGTTGTATCGATGATTTTTATGTTCAGCTCTCCTTTCATGTTCATTTTCAGATGGTATATGTTTATGACTATGTTTATGGATCTTAAGTATGATCGTATCATCTTTAGCATCTTCATATTTAAGTGTCATTTATCATCTTTAGTGGAGTGTTCCGAGGAGCGAGATTGGGTTTAGAGTCTTTCCTTCAAAAGCCAACTAGCACACATCTTGTGCTACGCATGGCTTCATGGCACTCCGGTGGTCACTATGTACGTGTCTCTTCATGGCATTCCAATTATCGTTACGAATACTGTTGAAAACTAACATATGGAGAGAGATGATATAACATTAGGAGAGATGATTAACAACGACTTTAAAGAAGGGGGAGTGTGAGACAGTTCCCTACCCAATAGATAGTGGAGACTTTTATTGACTTTTTTATCCCATCCAAAATTATTTTAAAATTACGTTAAAAGATAATGGGAGAGATCAATATATATGAGACAATTTTCAGGATTGTGTTAACTGTTTCAAAGCATTCTATTGTCATTTTTAAGCAGTTTGTCACTCTTTTACATCGGTTGACTGAACTACAAATGGGGAAGCGCAAACAAAGTCCCACTTTGAGAATGGATGTGAAATTTTACAAATTTGTGAATTTAATTTTGCGGTTTTTCATATTGACTTTTTTTTTTTCGTGGTGAACGCTGCAACTTAACTCGAAACCCAATAATTATACGGATTTCATGTGAGTATTGGACTGATAGTCATGTAACTTTATTTGTATTTTTTGATCAACATGCAAAGATACAAGAGATAATGGTAAGTTGCATCATTTACAATTTCTCTGTTTTATTATTATTTCCTCTCTTTTTTTTGTTGGGGGTTGGAGGGGGGAGCGTGCCCGCAGATACCATTTTTCTGTTTTTGGCCTCCAAAAATTCCGAAGGATACTTTTTAATAACAGATTAATTTGGGATATAGAGAGGAACAGCAAAAAGTTTATAGTACCAAATACGAAATATTAGAAATATGCGTCCTCGAAGGCAAAGATTTGCCTCGTTATTGCGTCCTTGTGATCTCTTGCTTAAACGGGGGAGGTCACTCCTACACTCACAGTGAAAAGTTAATTAAAAAATTAAGCAAAAAAATAAAAATCATCACATTTTGATCCTCGTTTATCGTTCTCATTCGTGATCTTATCGAGATCTCTCCTCTTTTCCAGATTCCACCTCCATTCTCTCCTTTAGTGCGATAGTTTCTTGAATCGCGGTACCAATCGAGACTTGCGTGAGAGAAGAAGACAAAGCCGAGGAGGAAGAAGAAGGTGATGAGCGGCGGCGGTGAATTGGTGGCGATGCAATGCAGCACGTGTGGGGTGGTGACTCCATGGAGCCGTGATCGCATATTGCCGGCGAGGCTTGCCCTGCCAGCTTTCACTCCAGCTACTTGAATGCCACCCCGAGAGGCCTGGTCTCTGGTTTCATCAACCTCAACCAAAGGGGTGTCGAGAACCCGTACGTTTACGTCGCTACGGTGAATGCTACCGTGCCGTCGGGCAGGAGTTGAGTCTATCGAGGCGTATTTCGACGTTTGAAGTTGTTTTGTCGTTTATAATTAGGCTCAAGGATGGTGTTGATGAGGGTACGCTTTACTGGTGTTTGCAGGTTCAATGAACAGGATATGCGACGCGTTTAATTGGTGTCAGAAAGAGATTCAAAGATGCTATGGGAAAAGCAGAGGTGCTCGCAGACGATGTCTGGCTTCACCGTGAGTTTTCTCTAAGTTCTTTCCTCACATAATATGTCTGTATAATTAGATAGAAACATTTTGGATTTATTTGTATCTGATTGCTTGCTTGCGTATATTTCTTCTCTGTTTCCACAATATATTTGAATGCTATCGAAGTAAATATTCAATGCAAAAAGTTCGGCTCCTTCTTCGTTGACGTTGTTTGTCCAGCACGGTGGCCTGATTCCATTGCGGTCCTGTGGCTCTAGGAATCAGTTCAAATGATCAGTCATCGGCTTCTTCAGCATTTACCACCAAGGTACTAGGATACCTGCCTTTTAATCTATGTATTCAATCCACCAATTAGCTGTTGAGTGGATCTAGTCCCTTGATTATTTATCTAGAGGAACTTCAGCTTTAAGGCGGGACAGAATAAGGTATTTCAGCAGACGTTTGAGATTCTCCCAGGAGCGAAGCTCGTGAAGGCATATGCTTGCTATCTATCCACTTCCACTGGGCCTGTTATCGGGACACAATTTGTCGAACAAGAGACTGGCATTTTGTCTGAATCATGATGAGTTTTTATGCATTACAATTTCATAGCCTGAGTTATTATTTTCGTTTCCCCCTTTATTATTAGCCTGAGTTATCATTATCGTTGCCCCTGGGAGAATCTTAGTTATCAAGTACGCCCGCTGGCTTTAGAAAGACCATCGACCCTTAATTATCTTCTTTTCCATTAGCGACCCAAAGATTTCACATCTCAGTTTCCAATTCATGTCACACAATTCACGATCTCATGTTTAGCCCCGATAGGAGCTCCAGCCTTGTGCGAAATCATAAAAGCGAAAACCTCACCCAAAAAAAAAAAACAAAAACAGAAAACAAAAACAAAAAAAGAAAATAAAGAAGAAGAAAAATAGAGAGTGAAACGGGAGAGATAAAACCCGGAGGAGGTTCTTGCTTCGTTGTGCACACGCACAATCGCAGTCACGCTCAATCTTTCTCTCACCTCCTTTTTTTCTCCTTCTTCATTTTCCCTCTTTGAAATTCTCATCTCGTCTCCGTCGCTCTGCCCCTTGCATTCCGCTTCCCTCCGCCATCCCCCTCCACCGCCGCCTCCAGCTCCGCTCCTCCTCGCACTCTTGCGCTCCCTCTGCTCCTGCCGCTCTCTCTTTCTCTCCGTCTCATTCTCCATCTCATTCTCCGTCTCGTCGACCGGCAGGTGCAATGCTTTGCAGGGGTTTGCAGAACCTATGAACAAGATATGCGACTCATTGGACAGGTGTGGGAAGAGGTTCGAAGATGCTACAGGAAAAGCAGAGGTGCTCCGCGACAATGTCTGGCATCACCTTGAGTTCTCTCTACATTTTGTCTCGCTAAACATGCTGGTATAATCAGATAGAAACATTTTGGATTTATTCATTGAGACTTGTCTAATAGATGATTGCTTGCTTGCTTCCATATATTTATCATTCTGTCTCTGCAATCTACGTGATTGCTATTGGAGTAATCATTCAGTCCAAGCAGTTTGGTTCTTTGTTCTTAATTGACTTCGTTTGCTCAGCTTGGCGGCCTGACAACATTTCGGTCCTATGGTATTGCTAATCAGTTCAAACGATCAGCCATCGGCTTCTTTTGCAATTGCCACCTAAGATACTTGCCCTATAACCTGTGCATTTAATCCGCCAATTAGCAGTCGAGTGGATCAACTTTGATATGTGGTGCTATCTTCGGTGTTTGTTAACATGGCACTTCCGTGGAGGACATGGTTTGTTTTCTATCATTTTCCGAGGGTATCAGGACTAGCTGGGCTCTTGGAATATAGATGAACGATCATCAATTGGCCAAAGTAAAGAAAAAGTAGCTTTGTCCAGTAAGAGCAAGCACTGCAGAATCACATGCCTCCAGATCTCGTGTTTTTCTTCAAGGCCTAGGCACCAGAGTCTAATCCTTGAGGTCTTCGGCTTGGGATCTGGAGTCCCTAGTTGAGCCCGACCATCATATGCTCAGCCCTTGAGTGTCCGTCCCGTCCTTGGTCCTCCGTGTACCAAGCTTAGGCACTAGGATCTCGATTTCGGGTGGTGGGGATTCCAGGCTGGCCTCCAGATCTTGATTTGAGGCCTTGGGATCTCGGGTGTTGGGTACTCGAGTTGACCTTCCCCTCCTCACACAGTCAGTGATAGCCAGAGGTGATGGACTAGGACTATTCTATGACTTTGCTGGTGATGGAGTATAATTTTGATGATCTTGGAATTTTATTAAAGGTTTCTAGGTATTTTCACTGCCATATTTTTTTAAAGAAATCCTATCATGTGAAGTGTTCCAGCTCCAAGAATAGTCTTTCTTCTTAATGAAAAAATCGATGAAGAATCAGAGAAATAGGATATCGCGAGGAGAAGGAGGTTGGAGAAGAGCGCAGATTTTGAGGGAGCACTCTTGGTCGATTGGACAAATGACTTCCCTTGGAAATGCTTAACTTGAACTTGAAACCCCTGCGAACTTTCCTGTAGAAGGCAGCGACTTCGAATTCGCCTGCCAGATTTGAAAAGTTTCTTCTCCCTTTTATTTTGTTGTTATCTTTTAGAGGGGCTAACTATCTACACTTAGTGTCACGCCCCGAACCTCGAGCGCGCCAATATCCCACCATGATCATGCAAATACGACATTCTCAGGTAGTGTCGCCGACCCTATTCATTTATTATTGCACAAGCGGAACGTATTATAAAATCCCTGACAATGAAATAAATGATAGAAAAGCAGGAAGCAAAACCACAACACAACACTTTCATAATTTAACAGAATTACAAACGAAGGTCTACAACCAAAAGTCTACAAAAAACCGGCTCTTAAAAAGGAACTGTCCTACGACCTACAAGTCGGACACGTTCTCCAATCCTTATGACTTCACCTCTGTAATTCCTTTAGCCAACCAAAATTATCCGGCCGCTCCGTCCATCAGGGACCTGAAATTGTAATCCCACAACCGGGATGAGACATTGTCTTAGCAAGTTCAACCCCCTAAACCCCTATTAGAAAGAAAATATGCTCCGGGTGGCCTAGCCACATCACACAGAGAACTTACTTCACCTCAGTTCCTTCCTGCAGGTTAGTAAAATTCATATTACTTAATCACCAGTAGTATCAAGAACTTAACCCATTAGAACACAATCAATCTCACATAATTCACAATCACGGCAAGTGTTCCAATTATTATTCACTACCACACAAGGGCATAGCCTACTCGCGGTTCAGCTATCTACTGACATATAGCCAGGCATCGCTTGCCCCCTTGGAGCATGGCTTCGTCACCACGTCGATGGCATTCCCGAAAAAGCATGGGTCTAGTTGGCCTAGCCTCTACTACGACTCGAGCCTTGGCCTAGCCTCTACTACGACTCGAGCCACGTCACTCTGTTGACGGCATTTCTAAAGGAATAAAGGTTCAGTTGGCCTAGCCACTACTGCGACCCGAGCCACGTCACTCTGTTGACGGCATTTCTAAAGAATTAAAGGTCCAGTTGGCGTAGCCACTACTGCGACCGAGTCCTTCAACCAGTACACGATAATTCAATACTGACCCCTGGATACTTTGCATTTCACTCAAATACTCCAATTATAATATTAATCCTTAAAAATCCAATTTCGGTGCCAAACCCAACACTTAGGATTTTCTAAATAAAATCCATAATTTTTACAATCAACACTCAATTTGCATTATCCAATCATCAAATCCATAATCTGAATACACAGTAGCGATCGGCGCGAAATTCTGAGAATTTAGGGTCCCAAAATAATTTTCGGAATATATTAAATAATTAAATTCCGAAAATTAATTAAATAATAATATACATAATTTTCACAATCCACACTCAATTTATAATATCCAAACATCAATTTCAAAATCCGAATACAAGCAGCAATCAGCACGAAATTTTGAGCAATTGAGATCATAAATAATTTTTCAGTTTTTTTTAATAATAATATTTTAATAATTTCGTAATATAATATATTAATAAAAATTCCAGAATTTCGAAACATTTAAGTAAATAAAAAATAAAACCCTATTATGTCCCATCAAGATTTATTATTAAATAAACTCTCTTAGCCTTAATTAAACATGCTTTAAATTAAACAAATCTCTTAATCTAAATCACAATTAAATAAACTAAACTAACCACCTAAACTTACATAACTTAGACTAAGCACACTTAGGGCATCATTAACTCTCTAATCAAGATTTAGTGAGTTAAACTCACCGGATTAGCGAGCCGAATAGACCAAAACGATGGGGACGCGGAGGGGAACAACTTTCCTCAAAGTGGGCCAAGCATTCGAGGTTGGGAAGCCGGCCAAAACGGGCCATAACCGAGCTGTAGAACCCACTTTTCTTGGCTGCTGTCCGCTGCTAGTTGAGGCTGAAAATGAGCAGATCCGGGGCTTGGATGAGACGGAGAAGGATTGGGGAAGGTTGAGGGGTAGAACCAAACATAGGCGGAGCCCGAACGATGGCCGGAGGTGGTTGATCCGAGGCTGGTGCTGGCCGAACAGCCTCCTGGACGCACAAGCAGAGGCCAACAGAGATGGCCGAGCGTTGGCCAAGCGTGGACGAGCGTGGGCAGTGGTGGAGTGCAAGACGGAGAGTGGCGACAACGGTCCTAGCTCCAGCGGCTTGCTGGTCGATCTTCGCTGTTGTTGGCGCTCTCAGATCTGCTGGGGACGTCAAGCACGAGCAGGAGAGGGAGGAGAGAGAGAGGCGATGGTGCGGTGGTGGCGCGAGCGGGCGGCGAGCGGCCTGGTGGTGTGAATGGCGGCGGCAATTGGCGACGGACGAAGCTGTGGGTTGCTGCATCCGGCTTCTTCGGTTCTTCCAGGCGTGCGAAGAAGGAGAAGAAGATGGGGTGCCGTCGAGAGAGAGAGAGAGAGAGGGAGGAGAGAGAAGGAAGGGGGCCACCTCTTTTCTTTTCTTTTTCTTTTTCTTTAATCCAACAAGAATGACCCACCATGACCTAAGATGACATCACCTTCCACTAAATTCAAATCTCCCACAACAATCTTCAATAGGTCCAATTCCATCCTCCGTCGTGGCACAAGAATTCTTAAACTTTGTACATCACATTCTTCAATTCTCTTCTAATTGAACCAAATTAAAGTCCGTAAAATTAATCCAATGTCACAACCTTTCAATTCACATATTTACTTGACCATGTAACCATCTTGATCTAAAAAATACCACTAAAAGCGGGCCTACCAAATTTCTGAACCAAATTAACCATACCTTGATTATTTTGCTGAAAAGCTCGGCTTGCATGAAAAATCTTCCAAATATGAGTCAATATTCCTAAAATGATTTGTGACACACCCAGACTTCCAATTTTTGAATTCGATCTCAATTTCACGGTTGATTTCACTCTAGCACGATATTAACGCGTTATAATCTGATACCATGAATGG
The DNA here is from genome assembly GCA_014182385.1 of Eucalyptus viminalis. Taxonomy (NCBI): domain Eukaryota; kingdom Viridiplantae; phylum Streptophyta; class Magnoliopsida; order Myrtales; family Myrtaceae; genus Eucalyptus; species Eucalyptus viminalis. The sequence goes on from CM024536.1 coordinate 4,859,469, forward strand.
ACCTAGACTTAGAACCAGGGAAGGAGAGTAGATTTTCTGCAGGTATGCATCCCACATGGGCGAACCTAGCCCTTCAGGGACGGCCTGTTAGCGAGAAAACCACTCAGCCCTTTAGTTCGAGCCTAGAGACACTCGAGATGCCGGGATGGAATCGTTTCTAACCTGCCCAAGCTGCATTTCTTGAAGGATCCTACCAGTCAAGAAGAGGAGGAATTTAGAAAGCCATAGAGAGATTTTCACAAAGCACACACTTTACTTCGGGACTCTCGCCCAAAACATTACACCCTCCTTGCCTTATATAGGCAATAAGAGGTCACAAGGACACACACGGGGACCTAGCTCACGGGTCCGGAAACAAACAGGGGCACCGAAAGGGAATTATTCGAACACTATGAACGAAACCGTACGTGAATGTACTTTCCCTAGCCTAGTGCTACGGTAAAAGTGAACGGTGTTCTCGCTACACGAAAAAATGTACGGACTCAACGGTCACGTCCGTCTCGAGCATTGTAGCTGCAAACTGAATCATCCGAGTTTTCTTCTAGGAGATGTGCCTCGTATTTTTGTTCAAGGGCTTCAAGGTCTTCTGGTGAGAGAATCTGATTCAGCCCAGTTTGTATCTTCATCTTGCTGAAGGTTAACAATTCTTGGTTGAGGCCAGTTGGATGGTTCTGCATAAAAGGATGTGTCCATGCTTTGGAATTGTTCGTAGGGGTCCTGGGACAGAGGTCTTCCAAAGCGTGCACAGGGGTCTTGGGTGGATTGGACAATGTCATCTTCGTTTGTCATTTCAGGCTCTCGGGACGATGAGGCTTGTCTGCATTGTCCTAGTGCTTCCCTAGCTTCTGGTGCTAGGTCATAATGATCCCATGTAGTGGGTGCATTATTCCAAACGTCTTCGGGAATGGTCTTGTTTTCCCGGCATAGGATTCTCCGGAGTTCTCGATATTCTCGTTCACAAATTCGAACAGACCTAGGATAAGATTTGTAAATCCGGGATTCTCGGCTGTTCGGAGTTAGGTTTATAAGATGTAGTTCCTATTTCCGAGGTGCATCAAGAATACTACCATTATTTCTGCAAAAATTCCAAGGGCGTCGGAAAAATAGGATGGTATGGACTTCGGGATCTGGTGTCATGGATCTCAGTTCTTTTTCCAAGTCTTGTTTCCAGCATGTAGGATGATAGAACCAATTTAGAAATTCTAAAAGATTTCTATCACATTCTCTTTCAATGTTTCTTCCGAGCAAGAATATCCTTGTGAGGTTAGCAATGAATCTTCTGGTTGGGATTTCAAAGGCTACTAGATACTTATTGGTTAAGTACCATAATAACGTTTTTGAGCTGTTCAGAAAATCATCTTCTTTCCAAATAAGAGGATGAATGAATGGATAATTCATGTTTAACCCAAAAGGATAGAGAATCGAACCTCCATTGAACCCGAATAGGTCCGTATGGCTTTGCCACATGAGGTTCTCCAAATTTTCAGCAAGGCTGTCATTCTCGGATTTGTTGAATAATCTCCTCGGGGATATTTCCAGCTTTGCAAATCCCCGATGTTCTCAATTTTGTATTTTACTCCATGGTTGAGCATATGGAAAGCTGGCCTTTTGATATACATGTTGATTTCGGCCGGTGCCTTTGGTCTTGATAGGAAATCAGCAAGCACATTCTTCTTTCCGGAATATGCTTAGTTTCAAAGGAATATTTTGAAAACCATTCGGCCCATCGAAGCAGTTGGGAGTTTGGAATCTGCTTTTGTTTAAACTTGGTCATCTGAGGGAAAGATGCCATGTCTAATTCTACTAGAAAGTGATGGCCAATGAGGTGGAACTCGAATTTTTGATTCCATTTTTTACTGCTAAGATTTCTTTGAAAGTGGAATGGTAATGCATTTCAGCTTGGGAGAACTTTCCACTTTTATGAGCACGAGGAGTCTCTTACCATCGATTTCTTCAAAGAGGACAGCTGCCCGGTATTCATCACCGGCGTCGGTTTGGAGAATTCTTTTGCCCGTTGATGGTATTTGTAGTGGTGGGAGATTCTGCATAATCTCCTTAAGTTCTCTCTTCGCTTTGGTCTGAGTTTTTCCCCAAGGTGGGGAATTCTTCTTCGCATGGATTGCAAAGGGATCGAAGTTTTGCAATATTTGGGACAAAGACCCCGAGATAATTGATTATCCCAAGAAATTGCTGAACTTGCTTTGTTGTAAAATTGTCCCGAGGAAACTTCAATAATTCTTGAGCTATATGTGCCCTGGGTAGTATGTACCTTTGCTAAGGTGCATACCAAGAAATTCAATCTCTGTTTGGGCAATATTCATCTTCCTTTGGGAAAGCATAATTCCATGCTTTTTTATGATTTCTGCAAACTGCTCAAGAAGTTGACAATGTGACTGCTCATCAGGACTGTAGAGCAGGATATCATCGATGTATATGGCCGCACTTGCTAGAATTGGTTGGAAAATGCGACACATGGCCTTTTGGAAAAGGGATGGTGCTACTTTTAGGCTAAAAGGAAGAACTTTCCATTGGAAATGATGGTTCGGGATACAGAATCCCGTTTTGGATCTATCTTCGGGATGGATGCCTAATTGCCAAAATCCGGCTTTGAGGTCGAATTTGGAATAGATGTGGGCCTTGGTTAGACCACTGAAGAGAGTCTCTAGATGGTAAAGGGAATTTATCATCTTAGAGGAAAAGATTGAGAGGTTGATAATTGATTACCGCCTCATTTTTCCTATGTTTTGCTCGGCACGTTTATTGACATAAAAGGCTTCACAAGCCCATTGTGAGTCGGAAACTTCAATAAGGCCTTGTTGCAAGAGTTCCGAACATTCCCTTTGAGCTAGAACTAAATGTTCCGGCTTCATTCCCATGTGGCTTGCCTTGGTCGGGTTTATGTCTTCGTTCTTCTTAAAAGGAAGACGAACAAAGAACTCGGGTTTTGCCATAAAGGATGAGGGCACTTTTGAGCAAATTCTGCATGGGATTACGAGCGGGATTCCAATAACTTTTGCATAATCGGATCTAGTAGACTCATTTGAATAGAAAAGAGTATCTGGATATTGACAAATTCAGAGAATTGATCTTTATACCTAAGACCTTTTCCAGGAATAATACGCAGCTGGGAGATTTGAGTCATAATGTCCCACCCAATTATTAGGTCTTTATTGGGAAGGTTAGATCCAAAAAATTTTGCAGTTATGGAGCACTGCGGGAAGAACTGGATAGTTACGGGAGTAGTTCGACATTTGTGGAGAAAGTGTCTCCCGATGCGAATTGAAGTATCGGACGTAGGGAGTCCCGAGAATTCTTCGGGCAGAATTTTGGTGTCGAGAATTGAACAACTTGCTCCCGTGTCAATGAGAGCAATGACAGTGATAGGTTTGGCAAACTTTGAGGTGAGGATTTTGACTGGGAAGTGTGGACAATGAGTTTGGCTTGAAAATATATCAAAGTTTGGTTAGGGATGATGGTGATATATGAAAAATATCTTCGGACTCGAGTCGACTCGGTTTCACCGGAAGTTTGGTAAGAGGGGATGGCACAAAGAGTTTGTTCGAGATGGTTCTTCATCGGCGGAGAACAAGGATTCAATATCATCATTCTCAAGCGAAATTCCTATTTCGTTTTCAATATGATAGATTAGATGATTCGACATTTTCTCGCTTGAGGACAACTTTTGGCGAAATGTCCTTTCTGATTGCAAATGTAGCAACGATTTGATTTTTTGTGGCTTGTGCGATCCTTTCTTTTGCGTAGGTATCGCCATTTCTTCTTCTTTCGGAAATGCTTGGAGCCATGTTTGGATTTCTTTATCCAAAACTTCTTGTAGTGTTTCTTTTTTTGCGGGAGTACTTGCCACATGTTCCATCACAGTCTTTTTTGGAGCATTTGATCTTTAACTCTTGTCGGGAGCAGAGCTTCTTTTAGCATGTTTGTCATCTCGTGATGTATGTCTCGCACCATCTTGCGCTTCAAGCATAATTCTTCTAGACATATATGGATTTCTTGCTGTATTTCTCCCAAGGGAATATTCTGTATCTGCCTTTGTTTTCCAGCGAATGATCTCTCAACCATCTGGGATAGTTCTTTCGGGATGGAAGTAAGGAAAACATGCTTCAGATTTGGTTCTGCCCCTACCTGATAAAAGGTTTGAAGCATTACCTTAAAATGCTTATCAAGGTGTCTCCTCTGGAGGGAGCAGCATCGCCTTTCGAAAAATTCTCTCTTTTTTATTTCTATGAGATCACCGGGTTTTCCCACAAAGACATGATATAACAGAGTGATAGCATGGCTGAAAGTGGGTGACATCAGGAAATGGAGCTAGTCTTGTTCTGAAAGGGATTGCCACCAGTGCTTCAGGCTTCCTGTGAATCTTGTAACAAAGTTGAATAATACGTCATTCATATCATGGTTGGTGATAGCCTGGGTGTTCATCCAGGCATGGAATTATTCAAGCCTCAACGGCCACTTTTGATAAGGTATATCGTCAATGGTGAAGAATTGTTTTGATGCTGTGGATACCTGGTGAGTGGGCTTGCTTGTCTGGCCTATTTCTGGGTCAGAATAATCTGATTCCATATCATCGTCGGCGGAGTCAGCCATGAATATTGATGAGGTAATTGCTGCAATAGGGAAGGTATCAACTGAGGAGGAGGAAAAGGATACTGAAGATTCTGTTTCATTATCCTGAGGATCCTGAGGAGCTTGTTCTATCGAAAGAAAAGTCTGTTTTTTCAAAGGATCAGGTTGTTGGATAACAGAGTCGGGTTTCTGAGTGCCTAAATCCTTTAGAAAAGATTCTAGTGGATTTGAGAGCATCATCTGTTCTGGCCTTTCTCTAATAATGATGGAACTTGATCCTGTAGGTGGTGTTTTTCCTTCCCCTTTTCTTTCTGCATGGTTTTGAGGCGATTTCGCAAATCTGCCATGTCTGGTTCTCTTCTGTAAGGTTCTGTTGGGATAGTGGCGAAAATGGATGTTTGTGGTGGTGGAGGTAAGTATCCAGTTTTGACAGGAGGTGCTAGAGGATCAAATGGTCTGAATCTTCCTTCTTCAAGAAGCTGGATTTGGTTTTTGAGCTTTTCTATTTCTAGCTTTGGATTTTCAAGATAATGGTACCCAAGATGTTGTCCTGATTCCAAGGCATGAAGCCTCTTTTGGAATTCAGAGAGTATCTTTTTGGTACTTTCATCATATCTTCGGAGGTCTTGTTGCACATTTCCAATTTTGGAGTCAATTGCTTTGAAGGCATTATTTTGTGCAAGCGAGTCTCGATTACCGATTGAGGACAGCTTCAGCGAGCGGGGTTTTTTTTCTGTCTTCCATGTTCGTCCACATCGGTGGGAGTAGAGATTTTGGGAATATGTCGGTATCTTCCCCGAGTATCAATAAACTCTTACGCAAACGGGAAAGAGAGTTTAGAACCTTCTTTGACTAGAGGCGGAAAGTCGCATCCGGAACATGGCAATAGAAGAAGTAGGTGGTACTTCTTACGGAACTTCGAGGGGGTAAGAATGCTTCTTAGCCCACTTAAGGATCGGCTTGTAGAATGGAGAGAGGGTTTGCCTTTTCTCGATGGAGGTGGTGGTGTTTTTGGTAAGTCTTGTAAGACTTGGGATGTAGTACTTGGACTCGGTGATGGCGGTGGTGCATAAGAAACCATGAATTGGTATTTGTGGCTTTCACCAAGAGTGTCGATGGATGTATCTCCATCTAAGTACTTTTGGAACATCTTATCCTTTGGCTTTTTCTTTCGCGGTGGAGATCTTTCAAACGGGTTTACCTCGTCCGGCGAATTTGTACAGGAGGAACATTGGCAAAAAGGATCCCAAAAACAGTGACCATAATTGTCTTTATAATAATGAACAGGATGTCCATTACCATCAAAGTGTTGAACATGCTTTTTTGGATCTGCTCGGAAATTGATGGAGGAACACATGGTTCAATTAAGAACGGGGTTTGGAAAATAGAAGGACTTTCTTCCTTTTCTTTGCCAAATTTGATGGAAACTTGATTCCATCTTTTTTCTTACGAACTCGAGTCCGTAGATTGGACGGGTTTGTTGTGCTGATGTAGCTTCTCATAGTTGGTAATCCATGTCTCTGGAAGAAGCTTGGCCAACTTTTCCTTTGGAATTTGTCTGGGAACATGGATGCAGGATGCCTGATCATTTTGCATGGAGATGAACAAGGCATCTTCATTACCATTGTTGAAGTTAAGATCAAGCGCATGGTTTTGCACTCGATAAACCATCTGGTTATGTAATGTTGCAGCTACCGAGTCAGCAGTTTGAGGGGCTCCAGTGAGTTGAAGTTGAACTTTCATAAAAGAAAGTAACGAGGATCCGAAAGAGCTATGTTGAAGTTGGGATATAGAGTGATAAAGACCGTTCTCGCATTCAAAGTAGTTTGAACAAGTACCAATGCAAGCATGCTGATATTGCAAAAATCTGGTATCTAGTAACGCTATTCTTGCCACAACCGGCAAACCTTTACGACCATGAAATGTGAGAGCAAGACGAACGGCTCCATAATGGACATGAGTGTATCCCGTTGAGCCCATTGTCCGGGAATTCGGAGGAATCAAGAGTAACAAAGTATTCCTTTTCGGTGGCGGAATAGGATGTTGGTCGAATTTGGAAGACGGACGTACTCCTTTACTTGCTTTGGGCTTTGATGGATTAGCCGACGGATGGAGCGGATTGGTGAAAATGAAGAGGTTGGCTTTGCAAAGGCAGAATAAGGGTTCATGAGGGGAAGATGGGTTTCCGAGATCTTGGTTTCATCGCTAAGAGAGACTTCATAGAGATAGTCTATCTTTGAAGCATTAGAAACACGGAATTCTGGAGGTGTTGAGGATGAAGCCGAAGGTGCTAGAGTAACAGATGCATCGGCGACTCTCGGTTGTCGAGATAATCTCAAGGTTTCAAATACGGACATAAGGTACCCAATCGACAGAATAGTCAGTCTAGTGTCAATCGACAAGAATTGTGCGATCTGGTGGAATCACCCACACTTGATCACATGCCTCTATCGAGTCGACCTATCTTCAGTCTTTAATCAATTTTTAATTGTGCCGTAATGACCCTTACAGATTAGTTTGGTCGAAAAGTCGCTTCCTAGTCAAATTCTCGAGTCTGATGCAAGAAACACTTAACGGCTTCACCCGATAGACTACTTTTCACATAAGTGGCCGACTCAAGGAAAAGAACTATATGCGTACCAATGAAATACCCGTCTCAATTTATTGAAAATAGAATTGGAAAATCAGGATGTCACACTTAGTCTGTTACTTACACATAATAAATATGGAAGATTCCTACCCTTGAGCTTGGTATATACAAATAGTTTTGGCCAACACCAATGCTTCAACGACAAGTAAAGGTCGTGTAACTTTATTTACTCGAGATTTTGACTAAAGACGACTTTGAAAGCCACGATAAATCGTCATTTTAATCGAATATTTTTATCCAATTCCTTCAGCAACCTTTCTAAAAATGAGCCTCAGTGCTACCTAGTATCACTTCTTCAGTCGCAGTATAATCAACATGGTCTAATTCATTTTCAGAACTTAAACAAAGGATAGAGAGGAAGAGACCAGTTACCTTTTTACAGCCTAATGTTGACTACCATTCCCACGGCTTCCAAAAGGTTTTGATGTATATTAGATGCAATTAAATTATTTGTATGATCAAGGATAGATTAGTTATTCATAGGAGGATTAAAGTAAAGTCATATTATTCATTCATCCGAGGTTCAAATTGTATGGAAAATTTCAAGTTGCGACACCATAAGAACCTTAGGGGCATTTCTCACAAAGCTGATGTCTATAGTTTTGGCAAATTGTTGATGGAAATGGCTAGTTGGAGGAAGAACGGGGAAGTGTTTACAGAGTGTTTTAGTCATATTTACTTTCCTTTATAGGCTCATAACCACATTAGTGAAAGATGAATGTTCCAGTGGAAAAAGTTAGTGAGGAGGATAGGAAAATAGTAAAGAAGATGATACATACAAGAGAATCCTAGTGAACTATTCTATGTGCAATGTCTTGGAACTGCAAGATGAAGAAGTGTGGACAATTTGCAAATACTTCCCGAGTCACTCTTTTATCTAGTAGAAATGTCAACAAGGGATGACAAAACTCGGACTGATGAATGCGAGGATACTATATCCACTTCATTTACTAGTGCAATAACTTATGAAGATTCTCATCTTAAGTATGCTAGTACTAGTATTACTCAAGCATTAACACATCCATATCATTTGATCCCGTGACATATGTAGCAAATAGAAACCGATCACGGCCATTATCTGATTGTATATGTTTATGATTACATTTACGGATGTTCCTGTATCATCCTTAGAATTATTAGATTAAAGATTTCACGAGCTATATTTCAGCTCTCGAATCCTGATGGAAAAAACTAATGACGACCTTCACCATAGTGGTATGAGGAGCAAGTTCAGGCTTCCGAGTCTTTGCTTCCAAACAGAACTAGCACTCAACCTGCACCAGGCGTGGGGTTACGACAATCCAATGGATCAAAATACCCGTTCTTTCTCCTTTATCCGACGAGGAGTCGACAGTTCATGACCCGTCATCGTTCTTTTGGTCGGTGGCTTACTAAATCCTTCATTACTAAATTCATAATGACCCGGAAAAGATGGGCGCACCTGTTGCTCGAGCATCCTTTGAATTTTGACCCATTACTGTCCATGATGACGACACCTGTTTTGCACCTTCCCCAGGCTCTTCTACGAGCTTTTACAGGATCGTTCGCCACTCGCAACCCACGAGCTTTTGACTTTCTTCCGATTCTCTGTTGCTTATCTACGCACGCTGATCGCGACTTTGATAATAACTTCGTAGTGCAAAATTGCCTCGAACGGAGAGCAGCTTTGACTTTTCAGCGGACCATTACCAAATCCCAGATGCCTCTTAAGTCGGAGATTGCTCCTCTTATTTTCATCCCTCATTCTTTTCCATCTCCTCGCTGAACCTCTGCTTTTGCTCAGTTGATTTGTGCTCCCTCCTATTGTAAAAGCTATGCACGAAGATCAACAACAACTCCTCCTCCTCCTCCTCCTCCTTCTTCTTCCTCGGTCTTTTAGTAGTGCTGTCAAAAATAATCAGTGCACCACCTTTTGTGGTGAGGCGAGGTTATGAACATTAGCTATCCATTTCGACTGAGGGGCGATCCGACGGTCTGCGGCAATCCTAACTATGAGCTAGCTTGCATAGATAACCACACCATTATCGATTTGTACTCAGGCAAGTACTATGTACATTCCATTGATTATACCAACTATACGATTAAGATTGCTGATGTCAATCTACAAAAGGGTAATTGCTCGTCTCTTCCTCTCTGCTCTTTGTCATGCCGCTTCAACGGATCAGATCTGTATAGATGTGGGAGATACCTGTTCAATGATCTAGAATTATCCAAGACTGTTTCAATTGTGAACTGCACGAAGGCCGTCGCTTCTCGGCTATACATTGATGCTTCATCATGCCTTGATGGAGTTGAAATTTCTAATTTTTCCAGTACAAGAAGGCAATTATATGCCATGGTCGGAGCAAATGTCTCCAATGTGGAAAGTGAGTGCACTATATAGAGCGTATGGCAATGATACCAGGGTGGGCCGATGGAGACAATCTTCGTTCCTTTGCCCAAATTCATGATCTGATGGTTTACGGGTTTGAGCTTTCATGGTTTCCAATTGCCTGTAAGATGTATTGCAAAGATTATTATGTGTGCGACTTCAACGACGAGAACCAAATTCAGTGCATTGCCAAGAAAGGTAAAGGCTTTTGAGTTTGTTTAATTTCCTTGAAAAATGAAAAATATTGTGAGGGTATATCTGATTGAACTGTCAAATTTCATATAAACGTGAAATTGAGTTCGTTTTTCTGTATATTCTTTCAGTGTCCACGCGATTTGAAAATGGCCTTTAAGATCATATAGTTAGTTCAATCGTGTATGGTATTTTGTGACTATAACAACGAATACATTTTTATTCATTTGTTAATTTAAGTAATTCAAATTCTGCCACCTAATCTTAGTGGATGGAACTTGATATACTCAATTACTCATTGCTTGATTATGATCTAAATAAGTGTCTTTTATTTTCTTAAGCTTTTACTTGTCACATATTTTTTCTCTTTTGCAGATATCCGCCATTACCTCACGGGTATCGTTGAGACAATTGTAATGATTTCGCACATTAGCATCGATAATAATTAAAACAATCTTCTCATTGTGGAATCAAGTTAGTGTTTAAATGCAAACATTTAACACACCCACATATCGGTTATTCGTATAATAACAAATACATTTTTTATTCATTTTGTTTATCTATTTAGTTCAAATTCCGCCCACAAATCTTTGTGGATTGAATCGACATACGCATTGCTTGATTATGGTCTAAATAAGTGTCTTTTAAATGTTCTTCAGGTCTTGCTTGTTACAAACTCAATCTCTCTTGCGGAGAAGGGATCAACCTTTACCCTTATGCGATGCTCTCGCTCTTTGGCAACGGTAACATTACTATAGTCTTCTCATTATGAAAATCGACTTTAAATTTCTTAATGCAAACATTTAACACACCCACAAATTGGTTATCGAAAATACAGCATTTCTGTTCATGGTTGTGAAATTCATCTTGGGAGTCCCATGTGTGATGATGTTACTAATATGCAAATGGAGGAGAAGACACTTAGCAATGGATCAAAGTGTTGAAGAATTTTTGCAATCTAATAGCTTCTTGCCGATAAGGTACTCTTACTCGGACATCAAGAAAATCACAAGTGGTCTTAAGGATAAACTAGGCGAGGGAGGGTATGGTTCCGTGTTCAAAGGAACACTCCGGAGTGGTCGTGTAGTGGCGGTCAAGATTCTAAAGAAGGGAAAAACGAATGGGCAGGACATCATTAGCGAAGTGGCTACTATCGGCAGAATTCATCATGTTAATGTTGTTGAACTCATTGGTTATTGCTTCGAGAGCTCGAAACAAGCTCTTGTCTATGATTTCATGTTTAATGGGTCTTTGGATAAGCACATTTTCTCCCAAGAACAAGGGATTTCTCTTTGAGTGTAAGGAAGTGTTCAAAATTGCTCTTGGAGTAGCCAGAGGGATTGAGTATCTTCATCGATGATGCGATGTGCAAATTCTACACTTTGATATTAAGCCTCATAACATTCTTCTGGATAGGGATTTCACCCCAAAAGTTTCTGACTTTGGGCTTGCGAGATTGTATCCCACATATTACAATACTGTGTCTCTAACTAATGCAAGAGGAACTTTAGGGTACGTGGCTCCAGAGCTTGTCTTCAAGAACCTTGGAGGCATCTCTTACAAAGCTGATGTCTACAGTTTTGGAAAACTATTGATGGAAATGGCTAGTAGGAGGAAGAATGGGGACGCAGTTTCAAAATATTCCAGTCAGATTTACTTTCCTTTGTGGGTTCATGAACAACTCAGTGAAGGATTGGAATTTCTAGTGGAAGAAGTTAGCGAGGAAGAGAGGAGAATCATAAAGAAGATGATAATAGTTGCTCTTTGGTGCATACAATGGAATCCTAGCGACCGCCCTTCAATGCGCAAAGCCTTGGAAATGCTTGAAGGAGAAGTAGATAATCTACAAATATCTCTCAAGCCACTATTTTATCCAGTAGAAATGTCAATAAGAGATGATGGAACTTGGACTAACGAAGGCAATGATGCTATCTCCACTCCATCAACTAGTGAAATAACTTACGAAGATTCTCGTCAAGATTATATTAGTACTAGTATTGCCCAAGCATAGACACAAATCAAAACCATTTGATCGCATCACATATGTGGCAAATTGAAATATGGCATTTATGATGTTTCTTGTGTAGCTTCCCTTTCTTAGCCATCATCATATTGTAGATATCTATGACTATGTTTTCGGATCATAATTATGCCCATATCATCCTTTAGCATTATCATATTAAAGATGCCATTGGCTATAATTTGGACTTTCAGATCCAATAGAAATTCTAGTGACAACTTTCAGCCTAGTGTTATGAGGTGCGAGTTTGGGTTCCGAAGTCTTTGCTTAAAAATCTAGCTAGCACACAACCCGCTCTACGTGTGGCTTCACTGCACTCAATTGTTACCCCAAATCATGTTGAAAGATGATTCATGTAGAGAGATAATAAAGGAAGGGGAGTACGACTTTCACAATAAATAGGGACACTTTTATTGATTCCGTAAAAATCGAAAAAAAAATAGTGGGAGATATCAAAAGATGATCTCTCCCAAAATAACAATAATACATGATATTAATTAAATTCGTATTCTACTTAACTGGTTGCTAAAGTTACTTAGTAGTAAACGCGCACTTAAAAAATTATATTAGTTTTCCTTTTTAAGATTTATTGTCTGAGGCTCTTACGTCAGGGGAAATTTTACGGAGGGAGAGATAAATGTCATCTTTATTAAAACTAGGTTTCAGTGTTCTACTTGAGTTTAAATTTATTTTAAATGCAAATGAGCATTCTCATGTTCAGCTTTCGAGATCTCGCTGACCATTCCAAGCGCTTCCTACTATCATTTTTTAGTGGGACATCACTCTTCACATCAAATTGAGTGAACTAGATCTAAGCGAGAGCAACCTAAATCTCAATTTAGGAAATTTTATAATTTTTGTGAATTTAATTTCGCCATTTTTAAGATTGGCTTTTTTTTTTTTTTTTTTTCTTTTAGCCGATGAATGTGATCCTTGACCCAAAGTCCAGTATCATATGGATTTCATGTGAGTATTGAACTAATGTTCTTATAACTTCATTCGCATTTTTTCAATCAAGAAGTGAGGAAGCAGTGTGTTGCATCATTTACAATTTCACAGCTTTTTCTTGGTCAGATACGTGTAGAATATGTTCAGTAAAAATTCTAAAATCTATTACAAAAATGTAATTAAATCATGAAAATTACAAAAAATGTAATTAAATCATGAAAATTACAAAAATTGTAATTAAATCTGAAAATTTGTAAAGTTAGTGCAATCAAGTCTCTTTATTACTCCTTATCATTTCTTTCTCCTATGTGGCAAAAAATCAAAGCACAAAGTGTGCATCGCCAAAACGGCGTCGCTCCTCTGTTTTGCCACAAATCGCAAGCCGTGCTACTAAATCGGAGCTGTTCTTCCTCTTCAATCGTCTTCAATGCTCGTCTGTTCTTCGTCCGGTTCCTCTTCGTCCGGTTCTGAGCCCCAACATCCTCATGGCGTTCGTCTGGTTGCGGCGATGAGTCCATGGCAAGCCCCAAACAGAAGGTCTGTTCAATCTTCCTGCGCTCTTCATCTCCAACCCTCCTCTTTTCTTCGTCGACTTATCTTCATTGATGTTTCTCGCTCAAGCTCGACTGTTCGAATGGGGGAGATGACATGTAATAGAGTTGATGAATGTAGAAAGGCATTTATGGATGTGTGTGAGGGCAGGTATTGTACCAAGCTTACTGGAGAAGCATCTTCTGTCTGAGCTGCTTGAGTCCACAAACGGGGGTAGAAATGATATGATGTCTATCGAACCAAAATATAGGTGCAGGGCTCATTTGTCATGCAGTTTGGGGAGCGGAAAAGAATGTTCGTTTTGTCATGTAGTTTGGAATGGGAGCTGAAGGATAAGAACTGACTCAATAGAGAAGATAGAATTGCCGTTGACATGAGGAGGACGACATGTTCCTGTAGGAGTTGGTCCTTGAATGGCATTCCCTACCCTCATGTTGCCTGTGCAATTCAGCAAAAAGCGGATGATATGGAGAACAATGTGTCCCATTGGTACAAAACAAGTTCCTAGAAGCATACGCCAATGTGTTATAGCCGATTAATGGAGATTCAATGCGGCCTCCAAGTAAAAGGGGAACCCGTGTTGCACCCCCAATTAAGAAGCTCCTAGGAAGGCCCGAAAAGAAGAAAATGATCAAGGAGCAAGGTGACTCTGAGGTTGGTTGGAGAGCACCTAGTTGGGGGGGGTGTGTACAGCAACATGCAAAACATGTTTGAAAATAGGGCACAATCCGGTGACTTGTCCCTTGAACAATGGGAAGAACAAGGTGTGGAGAATTTTTTGAATCACTTACGAAGATTTTCCTCTTCTTTTTTTGTCTCTGTTACATGGGTGCATAAGAAAGGGAAAGCCAATTAGTCTGTTGTTGGCCAGGAGATTCATGTGGAGATGGTTGACGAAGTGTGCCCTGATAGAGAGAAAATCCAGGTTAAGGTGGTCAGTGGGACCAATAGAGATGCCAATAAGTCAAATGCTGCATATTGTCCCCTCCATAAAAACTCATTGATATCGTGTGGATTACATAAGCAAAGGGATTCAAGGAAAAGAGGAAGATCAGAGCCAAGCAGTGAAGAGTTTCAGAGTCTGGGACTTTTGTCTACCCAAGAAAACGCTAACAACAGTGGTAGGATTGTTAATACCCCGACAAGATTATCATCTAGGTTGAAGTCCATGATGAAACCCGACAAGACAGCTCAGTCGTCAGTTGGTCATTCAAGTGAATGTCATATCCGAATTGATGCATATGATTTTGCTCATAACCAGGACAATGTTGGAGTGACAAGGTCAACTCCTCGATTGAAGGCCAAAGTTATCAAAGGGACTCCACCAAAGGGCACCGAGAAAAATGACAAGAAGGAAGCTTAGGCACACTTTTTTTTTTTCTTTGGTCGAAACTTAGGCACACTTGAATGTGAACATTTTGTTTGGTTTTTTATGGCATGTATTTTTAAAGCATCGGGCTTATGACCTGTGTTGATTGACTGGTTTTTTTGTTTTTTTGGTAGTGATTAAGTTATAACTAAGGTTGACTGGGGTGTGTGATCTTAGGCATACTATTTGTGAACTCAATGTGCCTCAACAAAGTTTGGAATTAATGCCGATAGCCCTATATTGGTTCTCAATTTTCCTCAGAGAGAACACATCTTATCCTATATGCTTTTAATGCATAGAATATGCTTTGCTAAACTTGTGAACAGACGAGCAACGAAAATGATTTGGTGCAACGAAAACGATTGAAGAGGGTGATAGATTGAAGAGGAAGAAAAACTTGAATTTGGGGTCGCAACTTGCGATTTAGTGCTTGCAATGCCACAGCAACGCCACAATCAGCCCACCTTGCCGCCAACCTCAGCCGCAGCAGCCGCTTCACTGAGAACACCGAACAGCCACCCGTCACCGCCGCCACGTGGTCGCCAGTGTGGCTCATGGCGGTCCCGCCAGCTTCCACTCCAGCTACATGCACGCCACCCCGAGCAGCTCGGCCTATGGCTACGCCCACCTCAACCAGAGTGGCGGCGGTGGCGGCGGCAGCAGCGGCAGCGGTGAGAACCCGTACGTCCACGTCGCTCCGCTGAATGCCCCCGCGCCGTCTGGCAGGAGTGAGTACAATCGAGGTGCATGCTTCGCGTTGGGAGTGAGTGATCGGTGATTGTAGGCCTTTGAGAAATGGTTCCGATGAGGCCGACGCTTTGCTGGTGTTTGCAGGTCCGATGGACAGGATATGCGGCGCGTTGAACCGGTATGGGAAGAGGTTCAAAGACGCTACGCGAAAAGCGGAGATGCTCACGGACAATGTCTGGCATCACCATAAGTTGTCTCTACAATTTTTGCTCGCAACATATGTCTGTATAATCAGTCAGGAACATTTTGGATTTGTTCCTAGACACGTACCTGATTGCTTGCTTGCATATATATTTTTTTTTCTCTGTTTCTGCAATGTAAGAATTTGGCACCTTGTCTTTCATTGACGTCGTTTGGGAATCAGTTCGATTTCAGTCACCACCTAGGAACTAACATACATGCTTCATAATCTGTGTATTCAATCTGCCGATTAGCTGTTGAGTGGATCAAGTCCTTTGATTATTTATCTAGGGGAGATTCAACTCTAATGTGCGGTGCTATCTTCAGAGGTTATTGTTTTGCTAATCTATGTCGATTCCTACTTACAACAAATTGCCAAATGTGTAACATGGCACTTCTGTGGAGGACATACTTTGTTTCCATAATTTTCTAAAGCCATCCAGACCCATCGGGCTCTTTGCATGACTGAACGTTGGACTAGATAAATGATCACCTATTGGCTCTTCGTTATTTTCCTGTAAAGAAGAAAAATTAGCTTTGTCCTGTAATAGGAAGCACTGCAGCAGCTGAATAAGCTTGGTTTTGGCTTGTTGTCTGCTCTTTAATTTATTTGTGACTTGTGAGAGACAAAGCCCGTAATTTCTTTGATTCTTGTCTCCTCACGGTTTTCAATCGACGGAATTGTGATGTTAAGAACTTTATTTATGCTTGACCTCGACCAATTTGCAATTGTGCTATGTTTTCGTGAAATAGTTAGAACCAGCCCTAGCATCACAGACGCAGCAATGGCTCGACTTGCTCAGGGGACAAAAGTGCTTGCAGAGGGGGGACGGGATAAGGTATTTCAGCAGACGTTTGAGATTCTGCCGGGAGAGAAGCTCGTGAAGGCATATGCTTGCTATCTATCCACTTCCACTGGGCCTGTCATTGGGACACTATTTGTCGAACAAGACTGGCATTTTGTCTAAATCATGATGAGTTTTTTATGCATTACAATTTCATAGCCTGAGTTATTATTTTTATTTCCCCCTTTATGTTAATATAACAGTTTTTTCCTTTTTCACATGTTGCTGATTTGGTTTTTTAGTTATTAGAGTTAGTGGAGTCATGTGTGTTGGTTATCCTAGTTTTTAGGTGTTAGTGGGGCAAGTGCGTTATGGGGAACATGGATAGTTATGGTGTATTTTACGTTATGTATTTTGTCTTTTGTAAAAGACTTGTTTTGCTTTGTACGTAAGATGAAGTTTCAATCTCATCTCTCCTCCCTTTAGCAATTTAACAGTGGTATCGTAGTCTGAGAGAAACGTGAGAGAGTTTAAAAAAAAAAAAAAAAAACTTTCGTGAGAAAATTGCAGCAGCAATATTTCCAATGGCCACCGACAATTTTGTTCAACCAGCAATTCCACGCTTTGATGGTCACTATGACCATTAGAGTATGCTGATGAAGAATTTTTTACGATCAAAGGAGTATTGGTTGGTTGTCGAATCTGGAATTCAAGAGCCACCAGCAGGCATGGCTTTGATAGATCCCCATAAAGCAGAATTGGAAGCTCGAAGACCTAAAGGCAAAAAATTATTTTTTTCAAGCTATCGATCGTTCCATCTTGGAGACTATTCTTTGCAAAGAAACTTCCAAGGATATATGGGATTCTATGAAAAATAAATATCAAGGCTCTGTTAGAGTGAAGCATGCACAGCTTCAAGCCTTAAGAAAAGATTTTGAAACATTAGCGATGAAAGATGGAGAATATGTCACTAGTTATTATACCAGAACAATGGAAATCAGCAACAAGATGCGATTCCATGGTGAGAAGATGGACGACGTCACCATTGTGGAGAAGATTTTGCGTTCCTTGACATCAAAGTTTAATTATGTTGTCTGCTCAATTGAAGAGTCGAAAGACATAGATGCGCTCTCTCTTGATGAATTGTAAAGCTCCTTATTGGTCCATGAACAGAAGATGAACAGAAGTTCAACAGTAGAGGAGCAAGCATTGAAGGCTTCTACCAATACTCATTCCAACAATTTCAGAGGAAGGGGTAGAGGTAGAGGTAGAGGAAGGGGAGATCGAGGAAATAGAGATGTTGGCAGGAATTTCAAAGCCAATAATGACCAATTTCAAGGCAAAGGCAGAGGACGGGATCCTTACAAAGCCAAGGTAGAGTGTTTTAGATGTCATAAATTTGGTCATTATGCATCTGAATGTTATACTAGGCTGCCTAATAATAAAGAAAAGGCAGAGAGTTCAAACTTTGTTGAAGAAAAGGAAGCAGAAAAGTTGTTAATGGATGTTCAAGATGAAAAGGAGCGCGAGTTAGATATTTGGTATGTGGATACAGGCTGCAGTAACCACATGAGTGGAAGTAAGTCTTCTTTTTCTCATCTAAATGAAGATTTTCATTCCACTGTGAGTTTTGGGGATCATTCTACTGTGAAAGTGATGGGAAAAGGAGATATTAAGATAAGAACCAAGAATGGTTTTGTGGAAACGATCTCTAATGTGTTGTATGTTCCTGACTTGAAAAGTAATCTGTTGAGTGCTGGCCAATTACAAGAAAAGGTTATGTAATCACCATTCGAGAGAGGTGTCTCAGTGAAATTTATGATTTTGTTAGAGGTGCTATTGCAGTTGTTCCTATGAGTTCAAATAGATTATTTCCATTAAAGATTGGAAATATTCAGTCTTGTTTGATGGCTGAAAAAAAAGATCCCTCATGGCTTTGGCATTTTCGCTATGGTCACTTGAGTTTTGGTGGATTGAAGACCCTCCAACAAAAAAATATGGTGACGGGTCTTCCTCAAATTACCGTTCATTCCCAAGTCTGTGAAGAATGTGTTGTTAGCAAACAGCATCGTTCTCAATTTTCAAAAGAAAGGTCATGGAGAGCAAATGATGTTTTGCAGCTGGTGCATTCGGACATTTGCGGTCCCATAAATCCATCTTCTAATGGAGGTAAAAGATACTTAATTACCTTCATTGATGATTTTTCCAGAAAAACTTGGGTTTATTTTTTACAGGAAAAATCAGAAGCTTTCTCCACATTTAAAAGCTTCAAAACTCGTGTTGAAAATGAAGCAGGAAAGACCATTAAGACTCTTCGAACAGATCGTGGCGGTGAATATTGCTCAAAAGAATTTGAAGTTTTTGTGCAGAGTATGGCATTCGAAAAGATCTTACTACTACATATACACCACAGCAGAATGGTGTATCTGAGAGGAAAAATAGAACAATTCTCAACATGGTGAGAAGTTTATTGGCAAGAGGAATAGTTCCAAAGACTTTCTGGCCAGAAGCAATAAATTGGAGTATCCATGTTTTGAACAGAAGTCCAACTTTTGTTGTTCGGGATATGACACTTGAAGAGGCTTGGAGTGGGAGAAGACCGGCTGTAGATCACTTCAGAATTTTTGGATGCATTGCATATGCCCATGTCCCAGATGTGAAAAAGGAAGAAACTTGATGACAATGCTGGAAAAATGTGTTTTTCTTGGTGTAAGTGAAGCATCCAAAGCATATAAATTATTCAATCCACTAACAAAGAAGATTGTGACTAGCAGGGGTGTTGTTTTCGATGAAGAGAACACTTGGGATTGGAATAGGCAGCAGCCTACCCAAGTTCTTTATGACAATGATGCTGAACAGGAACAAATTTCAGCACCTTATATGCCCCAAAATTCATCAAATACAACTTCTACAGCTGCTGGAATTTCACCAACAGGCACTGAAGTCAATGAAGAAGAAGCCCAATCTCTTCGCCGCGTTAGAAGAAAGCCTGCTTGGATGGAAGATTATGAGGTAACTGGAATTGGAGATTCAATAACTCACTTTGCCTTATTTTCAGACTATAACCCTACAACTTTTGAGAGTTTTGTCAAAGAAGAAAAATGGCGAAAGGCGATGGATGATGAAATTAATTCCATTGAAAGAAATGATACTTGGGAGTTATCTGAACTTCCGGATGGACAAAAAACCATTGGTGTGAAGTGGGTCTTGAAAACAAAACTGAAAAAAAAAATGGTGAAGTTGACAAATACAAAGCACGTTTGGTAGCCAAGGGATACAAGCAGCAATATGGGATCGACTATACAGAGGTTTTTCCTCCAGTTGCGAGACATGACACGATCAGATTGGTGGTTGCATTGGCGCACAAAATTCTTGGCCTATTTTCCAACTAGATGTCAAATCGGCATTCTTGCATGGGTACTTGGAGGAACAGGTATTTGTTGAGCAACCCCCTGGTTATGTCAAGATTGGAAATGAGCATAAAATTTATAGATTGAAGAAAGCTCTTTATGGGCTAAAACAAGCCATCGAGCTTGGTATAGTCGTATTGAAACTTATTTTCTTAAAGTTGGTTTTTCAAAATGTCCTTATGAGCATACGTTTTTGTCAAGATTGGAGATAAAGGGAAAATGCTTATTGTCTTCTTGTATGTTGACGATCTTATATTTACTGGAAGTTGTGATGGCATGTTTGAAGAATTCAATAAATCTATGATGGATGAGTTTGAAATGTCGATCTTGGTATGATGCATTACTTCCTTGGCATAGAAGTGGTACAATCGGATGATGGGATCTTTATTTCTCAAAAGAAATATGTGGGAGAAATTTTGGACAGGTTTCATATGAAGGACTATAATCCAAACACTCCGAGTTGAGTTTGGCTTAAAGTTATACAAAGATCATGAAGGGAGGAAGGTTGACAGCACACTTTATAAACAAATTATGGGCAGTTTGATGTATTTAACCGCAACAAGACCAGACATAATGTATTACGTGAGTTTAATCAGTAGATGTATGGAGAATCCTACACAAATGCATTTGTTAGCTGCCAAGAGAAT
The DNA here is from genome assembly GCA_014182385.1 of Eucalyptus viminalis. Taxonomy (NCBI): domain Eukaryota; kingdom Viridiplantae; phylum Streptophyta; class Magnoliopsida; order Myrtales; family Myrtaceae; genus Eucalyptus; species Eucalyptus viminalis. The sequence goes on from CM024536.1 coordinate 4,879,930, forward strand.
TCTTCGTTACTTGCAAGGAACTAGAAACTTTGGGCTATTTTACAAGAAGGGTGAAAAGTCTGATTTATTGGGATTTACTGATAGTGACTATGCAGGAGATCAAGATGATAGGAGGAGCACTTCGGGTTATGCTTTTATGTTTGAAACAGGTGTTATCTCGTGGTCATCCAAGAAGCAACCAATTGTCACATTGTCAAGTACATAAGCTGAATTTGTTGCTGCAACAGCTAGTGCTTGTCAAGCTATTTGGCTAAGGAGAATTCTTGAGGAGTTACAATTCAAGCAACAGGGACCTACTAAAATTTTTTTGTGACAATAACTCAGCAATAAAACTCTCCAAGAATCCAGTGTTACATGGAAGAAGCAAGCACATTGATGTGAAGTTTTATTTCTTGAGAGATCTTAGTAATGATGGAACAATTGATCTAATCTACTGCATGAGTGAAGATCAAGTTGCTGATATATTCACTAAGGCCCTCAAGATGGAGTCATTTGTGAAGCTTAGAAGGTTACTAGGTGTTTGCACGGTGAAAAAAAGTCAAGGCTTTAAACTGAATGTTAGCAAACATCAGTTTAAGGGAGGGATTGTTAATATAACAGTTATTTCCTTTTTCACATGTTGCTGATTTGGTTTTTTAGTTATTAGAGTTAGTGGAGTCATGTGTGTTGGTTATCCTAGTTTTTAGGTGTTAGTGGGGTAAGTGCTTTATGAGGAACATGGGTAGTTATGGTGTGTTTTACGTTATGTATTTTGTCTTTTGTAAAAGACTTGTTTTTGCTTTGTACGTAAGATGAAGTTTCAGTCTCATCTCTCCTCCCTTTAGCAATTTAACACTTTATTATTAGCCTAAGTTATCATTATCGTTGCCCCTCCCGGGAGAATCTTAGTGACGCCCGCCCCTTTAGAAAGACCATCGACCCTTGATTATTCTTCTTTTCCGTTAGCAGCCCAAAGATTTCACATCTCAGTTTCCAAGTCATGTCACGCAATTCACAATCTCATGTTTAGCCTCGATAGGAGCTCCAGCCATGTGCGGAATCATAAAAGTGAAAACCTCACCCCCAAAAAAAACAAAAAACAAAAAAAAAAATAGAGTGAAACGAGAGAGATAAAAACCCGGAGGAGGTTCTTGCTTTGTTGTGCATTCACACGATCGCAGTCACGCTCAATCTTCCTCTCACCGCCTTTCTTCTCCTTCCTCCTTTTCCCTCTTCGCAATTCTCATCTCGTCTCCGTCACTCAGCCCCTTGCATTCGGCTTCCCTCCGCCATCCCCCTCCACCGCTGCCTCCAGCTCCGCTCCTTCTTGCACTCTCAGACTCCCTCGGCTCCCACCGCTCTCTTTCTCTCCGTCTCATACTCTGGCTTGTCGACCGGCAGGTGCAACGCTTTGCAGGGTTTTGCAGAACCGATGAGCAAGATATGCGACTCATTGGACAGGTGTGGGAAGAGGTTCGAAGATTCTACGGGAAAAGCAGAGGTGCTCCGGGGACAATGTCTGGCATTACCTTGAGTTCTCTCTACATTTTGTCTCGCTAAACATGCTGGTATAATCAGATAGAAACATTTTGGATTTATTCATGGAGACTTGTCTAATAGATGATTGCTTACTTGCTTCCATATATTTATCATTCTGTCTCTGCAATCTACGTGATTGCTGTTGGAGTAATCATTCAGTCCAAACAGTTTGGTTCTTTGTTCTTAATTGACTTCGTTTGCTCAGCACGGCGGCTTCACAACATTTCGGTCCTATGGTATTGGTAATCAGTTCAAACGATCAGCCATCGGCTTCTTTTGCAATTGCCACCTAGGAGCTAAGATACTTGCCTTATAACCTGTGCATTTAATCTGCCAATTAGCAGTCGAGTGGATCAACTTTGATGTGTGGTGCTATTTTCGGTGTTTGTTAACATGGCACTTCCGTGGAGGACATGGTTTGTTTTCTATCATTTTCCAAGGGTATCAGAACCAGCTGGGCTCTTGGAACATAGATGAACGATCATCTATTGGCCAAAGTAGAGAAAAATTAGCTATGTCCTGTAAGAGCAAGCACTGCAGCAATTGATGAGCTTGGCTTTGGCTTGTTGTCCGTTCTTCAGTTTATTTGGGAGGGACAAAGCCCGTAATTTCGTCGGTTCTTGTGATGCTACGAACTCTATTCTTGCCTGACATGTTTTTTTGGGGGGGTCAAAATTCTTGTCTAACATTGACTAATTGGGCTGCGTTTGGGAGTGGCATTTGCAAGCCACTTTGAACGCCCAAAGCTCTTTGGGCTAATTTGTGGGTGTTTGGTAAAAATTTCCAAACCCCATTTGGGGAATGCCAAGCATTCCCAAGGCCGAAAGCCCAAGGCAGTGGGGGCTGCCTTGGGCTTTCAGCCTCGGCATGCCGAGCTCTCAGCTTAAATAAAAAAATTTCCTTCCCAAATTGTCCTGTTGATTTTTCGTTTTTCCCTTTTTACCCCGACTTGTTCATCTTCTTCTTCTTTCTTCTTTGTGAGTGGTTGCCGACGAAGGGCACGCAATCGCCAGCGACCGTCACGCCCGCCACGCCGACCCGCCGCACCACGACCTCCGCCGCGGCCGCGCGACCCTTCGGCGAGGGTCGCGTCACCCCGCTCGAGAGGTCGTCGCGAAGGTCGCAAATCGCGACCCATTTGGTCGCAAATCTGGTCGCCGGCCGCGACCTTCGCGCTACGACCAGATGGGTCGCCGGTCGCGACCTTCAAGCGACCTTTGCGGAGGTCGCGACGCAGATCTGCGTCGCCGCCGGCCATGCTTCAGGCGACCTGCGCGGAGGTCGCGACCTTCGCGACACCCATCTGGTCACGACCTTCGCGCTGCGACCAGATGGGTCGCCGACCGCGACCTTTGCGCGACGCATCTGGTCGCAGATTTGGTCGCGACCATGCCGGCCGCAACCTTCATGCGCGACCAAATGGGTCGCCGGCGACCTCTGCGGCGCGGTGGGTTGCACGGCGGCGCGGCGAGGGTCGCCGCAACCCTCGCCGGATTGCCTACACTTGGCCGGCGGTGACCGGTGAAGCCCTTGGCCGTGGCCTTGGCTGGCCAAGGTTCTTTTTTTTTTTTTTTTTTAATAATAAAAGTATTTTACAAATTTAATTTACCCAAACATTATTTTGCCCAAAGATATTTCACAATGGACTTTCACAAATAAATTTACCAAACACACTTTGCATTTTGAAAAACACCCTTAACTCAAAGGCCTTTACCTTTTCTCAAGGACTTTTCCCAAAAGTCTTCACAAACGCACCCTTGGTAATTGTGCTGTGTTTGGGTTGAAACAATTAGAACTGGCCGCGCATCACCAACGCCGCAATGGCTCGACTTGCTCGGGAGACAATTGGGACATTGCCCAAAGAAATAAAAAGAATCTTACTCAATTCGCCATGGCTGACACGGGACTTATGTCGTAGAAAATAACTTCTAAAATAAATATTTTTGAATTTTCTAGCATTTGTTTCATAGAAAATTAAACAAGTTGCAGGAAATATTTTCCATCAATGGAAAAGTCTTCTAAAATACCGAAAAATGTTTTTCGCTTCTTTCTTTCACTTCTAAACCAAGCACTTCTTTTTACCAAATACATGTACCTTTTTTATTTTTATTTTAAATTCAAAATTTTATTCATTTAAAAAAATTTCCTTTCCTTTCTTTTCTATTTTTCTAACTTTATTTTTTTCCCCTTCTTCTTTATCCTATCGGCAATTGGTGGCCTCGCTAAATCTAGTGACCAAGGCGGGGTGCGAGCCTCACTTGAGGTTGCCAAAAGTCGGCAAGGCTCTAGCAATGTTGGGTGAGGCTCGAGCCTCCGCTAGCTTGCCGGTCTTAGGCGAGCTCAAACTTGTTGGTATTTGGCAAGCTAGAGCCTCACCGACCTATCGCGAGGCTCAAGCTTGCCTATGGCTAGCTACTAACCAAGGAAGAAAAAGAAAAAAAATTAGAAAATTGAATAAAAATCAAAATAAAAATATATATATTGAAAGGATTGTATTGAGGAAAAGATTTTCCATACTATAAGTGATGGAAAATTTTCTACTTCATTTTTAAGTTTCAGTCGAATATTGAAAAATATTATAATTTTCTTAAAAAATAATTTTTAAGAAAATATTTTTCAAAAGAGCTGGGTTCGTTCTGTTGGGTCTTTAAAAAATATCCCTTCCACATCCATATGACCAAATACACGTTGTCCAATTCACATCACCGTATAATACGTAAAGTTTCAAAATCATGATTACGTGTAGTGATCCGAAATGGGTTGTATATATGGTCATGCCCATTATGCAGTCAAAATATGCGTATCTCAAAAATTCAAAAGACATATAATTTTGGCCGTAATTATGATGTGTGGCTATCCAAGGGAGCCGTGCAGTTGAAAGTTGATGGGGGCAAACTCGGATTCGGTCCAATCATCCAAGATTTCGTGCCCTTTTTAAGTGATTAGCTATGCTTGCGTCATCAAAGCAAGCGAAACACAGCATTTTTATCAATTCATTTAGCGCAGCGTCTTCGTTGAACACAATATCTTCAGGTAATGCCTAAAGTTTTGAAATGAATCGCATTTGTACTGTTGCATTCTCTTTCAAATGTTTATTTTCTAACTTTCTTAACAAAGAAAAAGCTTTATCATTTGACCACGTATTGTTCCAACCGTTCTCTTCCTACTTCCTCAATAATTGAAGAATTCTTGTGTACAGTGGACTTATAAAACAGTGGTTCTGTACTTGGTTACTGCGAAATGTTATATAGCCTTTTTTGTATATCATAAAATGAAGTAAAAATCCCCTCTAACATCTTTCGGTTGATTATTCTAATAAAATTAAAATGGGGGACATCCAATTATTGCAAAAAAAACATTAAATTTTTTAGAGTTGATAGAACTAGACTTCTTAAGGGCACTAAAATGCTTTATTCTAATTGAGTACTCCATTAATTTTCATTTGATTACTTTTAAATCTTTTTATTCTTTGGAATGATTTCAATATTGTTAACCAGTACAGTTCATGATATTGGTTATTTACTGTAATTCCAAAAATTGCATCTTTAAGTTAGTTTCCATTCTGTCAAAAAAAGAAGAAGAAGTTAGTTTCCATTCAATACACGTCATCATTAACATAAATATGAGGACATCCATTCTTCAATCTCTCTAGACGTAGGCATGGATAATTAGTACATGGAGAAATAAATGTTCAACAATAAAAAGATTATCCATGTACGAGATGTGCAATCACAAGTCGTATCTCGGATATCGAACTATCAATTGAAGCACATTGTTAATTTGCGGTTTGGCCTAACACATAAAAAAAATATGCATAATTAGATATCAAATAGTTCAAATTAAGCGATAAAATAGAATATTGAAATTCGGATAGATTCTCACCAAATTCGAAATTTTTCACCTTTCCAAATCGGGATGGACGGACCACGGATCGGGACACAGTGGCGGTGGCTCGTGATTGAAGGACAGTGGATCGAACGGTGGTGCTCGGCCATGGAAGGTCGTGGCTAGGAAACGATGCCAGGGCCTTCTCGGTTCGGAACAGATCAGCAGGGCAGGGACGTCGTCAACGGGGCGGCAGCTGGACAACGATCGACGTGTGGTCTCGCGGCAGCAGCGTTGTTATTGTAGCAGGGCTGGCAGCGGGTCAAGAGAAGCAGCGGCCGCGTCATCTCAGCGGAAGTGCGGCGGGCCGTCGAGACTCGCTGTGGTGTTGCTGGAATCAATGCGGTAGCCGCGGGAATCGCCGGATGAGACGCCGGAAAGCTGCGGAGTGGGCGAGGACTGGTGTTGTGGATGTTGGTCTCGGAGAAGTGACCTCCGAGATGGGAGAATTGCCGAGAGATAATGCCTGCGATTCACGTGTTTTACTCTCTACAAATCTCCACTCGCTAATGGCGTCTCAAAGCTTCACGACCTCTTTTACTTTGGTTTCTTCTTCTCCGTGCTTCCACCGCCCTACGGCCTTGAAAGATCTCCAGAAAAATTCTTTCTATTCTCTCTTCTCAATGAGCGTCTCTATTTCTGGAGATGGCTGCCCTTATTGATAAGGACTTTACGACAGAACGGCAGATTCCGTTCCATTCAAACTTCGACGCATGCAGATTTTTCTTCTATTTAAAAGCCTTCGCTCCCGAATTTCCTCCGTTTTTTCATTCGATTCCAAAATTATTCAATCCCAATATCTCTCTTGAAGATGAAGATTAATAAAATAGAATTGATAATTCCAGAATATTCAATTCCAATATCTCTCTTCAGATAACTCTTCTCCCAGAATTATTATTATAATTTATTTATTTTTTGTGAAAGTTAGCATGTATTATTGACAAAGTGATAACTATACATTGATGACTGACTATCCCATTACTCTTCTCCCAGAATTTTTTTTTTAATTATTCTATTGCCAAGGGTAGTCTAAATTGCGGAATCAGGATCATTGGATAAAAATATAACAAATTTCAATCATCGGATTATTTTAAAAGAGATAGTAACTTACGACATTTAAGAAAAACTAATGATTATATGATTGCCAACGTTATTATTTTTTCTTGTCATTGCCAATCTTATTGTTGACTAAAAAATTATGAGATAAGAGGATAATTATTCACTGATATGCCCTTTAAGTTTATGAATTATGGAGAAGTGTTACAATGATGGAGGTACGTTAGTAAAAGTAAAAATAGGAAAAGATTAATCAATGCATATCATTTAGTTAATAACACTTAAACTTGAATATATAATCCTCAAGCCATATTTTTACTCACGCTTGATTTGTTACATGTTCAAGAAAATGTGTGATCATTACATGTGCAATGCACATGGACCGTACTCGTATGTATTAAAAGGCATAAATCACGTTACAACTAAAAAAGAATTCAAAATTAGAAAGTTGGGGTTCGTAATTAGAAAACAATAAACATGGGAAAATTTAGTATTCTACAAATTATTTTCAAGCCAGATGCGTCATGCGAGTCTCTGCCGAACGTTATCCAAATGTCGGCTGCACACGTCATTCTAAGCTTGCTGAGTCCGGGTGGGCCGGGCTAAAATTGCTTGTTTAATTTGTGCATTTAGCATTTTGCTTGTTTTCTTCGCCAACTCCTATCCAATGGGCCAACACTGGCCCGGGCCAGGTTCACACTGAGCTAGCTACGTAGGGGTGGGCAGGGCCGGGCCGAGGTCCATCGCAGCGCGTGAAGTGTCCCCTTGTGCTTGTGCCTTGCGCTGACCGGCTTTCGACTTTTAGGCCGACCATTCCCGCACTTCTCCGTCTCTGACACGTCCCATTTTTGTCGCTACAATGAGATCGTAGTCGGAGACTTTTCCCTCTCTCCTTGTTACTTCAATAAAGAGACAGCAACACAAATCATTCCTCTCATCTTTTATCTTCCCTTCTTTTGTATCTCAACGCTAAAGTGAGCTCTCTGCTATTGGGGAAAAGTGTTAAAAAAGTCTTAAACTTTTTACATTTGTACCAATTTAGTCCTAAACCTTTTTTTGGTGTTAATTAAGTCATAAACATTTTTACATTGTGTCGATTCGCCATTTCCGATCAATTTTAGCCGGATTTTTACTGGCGGATGCTTGGTGGCGACCAATTGGAGGAAAAGAGGAGGAAAAGGAAAAAGAAAAAGAAAATTAAAAATTAAAATTAAAAAGAAAAAATCAAAAATCAAAATTATTAAAATATTATTAAAAGTTATCCACGTTAGCATCGATTAAGTCACATCAACCGGTCGGCGTCCAGTCAGCAAAATCCAGCCAAAATTGACCAGAAAGAACTGAATTAGCACAATGTAAAAAAGTTTAGGACTTAATTGGCATAAAAAAATGTTTATCACTAAATTGGCACAAATACAAAAGATTTAAGACTTTTTTAACATCTTTCCGCTGCTATTGCATAACCGAAGCTGAAAAACCAAGTCTTTGTTAAATATCTTCTTCTTCTATTACCACATTGGTCTTTTTTAGCCACGCCGTCAAACATAATCAGTGCACCACCTCTTGTGACAAGGTTGTGAACATAACCAACCCATTTCGGCTTAGAGGTTGACCCTAATTATGAGCTAACCTACACGAAGAACCACACCATTCTCGGTTTGTACTTAGGCAAGTACTATGTCCGGTACATCAACCATGCCAACTACACAACCATGCCGACTACACAATTAGGGTTGCTCATGTCAAGCTACAAAACGGAAATTGCTCATCTCTTCCTGGCCGCTCTTTCTCATGCTTCACATCAGATCCGTATGGTTGCTGGGATAACTGGTACTTTGGTCAGAAGTTATCCAAGACCATTTCAATCATGGGCTGCACAAAGGGCATCGATTCTTGCTTTTACATCGACACTTTGCCATGCCCTGATGGGCTTCAATTTTCGAATTTCGCTAGTACGAGAAGGCGAGTATACGCCATAGTCGAAGTGAATGTCTCGTGGGTGGAAACTACTTGCACGATTGAGCATATGGCAATGATACTTGGGGGTTGGGTGGGTTTGTTATGCCAATAATCTTCATAGCTATGCACAAATTCATGAATAGATGGTTTATGGATTTGACCTATCATGGCTTCAAAAGCCTCTACGATGCATTTTGAATATATATATATATATATATATATATATATATATATATATATATATATATTTTTTTTTTTTTTTTTTTGTGCAGCTTAAACGCTAAGAACTGACTTTCTTGCAGAGAAAGTAAGTACTTCTAATTTGTCCAGTTTTCTCAACAAATATATTTGGCTGTGAAATTGAGTTCAGTCATTTTATATGTTTTCAGAGCTCATGTAATTTGAAAATGGCCATTAAAATCAAATAGTTATAAAAATGTTGTTGTTCTATTTTATAAGTATAATAATGAATACATTTTTATTCATTTGTTTGTTTATTTATTTATTTCATATTTTGCTGTCAAATCTTAATGAATTAAACCAATACCCTCATTGCTTGATTATGGTAAATAGGTATCTTTTAATTTTTTCAGCTTTCACTCGTTGCATATTCAATCTCCATTTTAGGAAAATTCTATCCTCTTACTTATCGGCTGGAATATCGCGGCACTCGCCACCTACGTCATCGGTAACATTATTACAATCTTCTCTTTGTGAAATTGATTTAATAATTCCAAAAGCAAACATTTAATGTACCCAAAAATTGATTATCTGAAAAATTGTACACCCTTAATTCCCTTGCATTTTCGCCAAATCACAGGGCCATTCATGGTTGTCAAATTTATCTTGGGAGCCCCATGTGTGATGATGTTGCCTATACACAAATGGAGGAGAAGACACTTAGCAATGGATCAAAATGTCGTTGAATTTTTGCAATCTAACAATAACTTCTTGCCAATAAGGTACTCTTACTCAGACATCAAGAAAATCACATGCGGTCTTAAGGAAACTTGGCAAGGGAGGGTATGGTACCACGTTCAAAGGAAGACTTGGAAGTGGTCATGATGTTGCGGTGAAGATCCTAAAGAAGGGGAAAGCGAATGGTCAAGATAGCGAAATGGCTACTGTTGGAAGAATTCATCACGTTAATGAGGTTGGACTCATTGGTTTTTGCTTTGAAGGCTCCAAACAAGCTCCTATGTACGATTTCATGCACAATCTTTGGATAAGCACAGTTTCTCACGAGGATAAGGGACTTCTCTTGGTTGCAAGGAAGTGTACGAGATTACTCTTGGAGTGGCTAGAGAGATTGAGTATCTTCATCGAGAATGCGATGTACAAATTTTACACTTCGATATTAAGCCTCACAACTTTCTTCTCGATAGGGATTAACTCCAAAAGTTTTCGACTTTGGGCTTGCAAGATCATATCCTATGGAATATAACATCGTGTCTCTAATTGTCATGAGAGGAACCTTGTGTACATGGCTCCAGAGTTGGTCTACAAGAACCTTGGGAGCATCTCTTACAAAACCGATGTCTACAATTTTGGCAAATTGTTGATGGAAATTGCCAGTGGGAAGAAGAATGCGGACGCAGTTGCAGAGTATTCCAATCATATTTACTTTCCTTTATGAGTTCATGACCAACTTAGTGAGGGAATGAATGTTCCAGGAAGAAGTTAGCAAGGAGGATAAGAGAATGGTAAAGAAGATAGTAATTGCTCTTTAGTGCATACGATTGAATTATAATGACCGCCCTTCAATGCATGAAGTCTTGGAGATGCTTGAAAGAGAAGTAGATGATCTACAAGTACCTCCCAAGCCACTCTTTTATCCAATAGAAATGTCAACAAGGGATGATGAAACTTGGACCGATGAAGGTAACAATACTATATCCACTTCATCAACTAGCGCAACAATTCATGAAGCTTCTCATCTTGAGCATACTAGTACTAGTATTACACTATCATAGATCAATATCAATAGCACTTAATCTGGACACGTGTGATTAATAGAAATGGATCGTATTTATGATGTAAATCTCTTTCCATGGCTATCACCAAATTGGATATGTTTATAACTATGTTTATGAATCTTAATTTCCACCGTATTTTAGCATAGTGCTCCGAAAAATGAGTTTGGGTTTCGGATTCGTTTTTTCAAAAGCCCAACTAGCACACTACTCGTGCTACATGTGGCTTCATGCCACTCTAGCAGTGTATGTATGAGTCAATTTTATGGCACACCGATTGTTGCTGCGTGTAATCTTGAAAAATGACGAACGGAGAGAGACAACTAAAATCTTTAGGACAGATTATAAATAAAAGTTTCGGTCTAACAGAGGGGTAGTGCGAGGCGGTTACCTACCCAATAGATGTTGGGGACTTCAAATTCTTGTTTCTTTTATGAGGTTGCTAAGGTTATTTAGTGGTAAATGAGGTTATTTGTTGATTAATACGAGAAGAAGAGAGCAGAGATTGGCGAGTTGCATCACTTCCAATTTCTTTGTTTCTGGCCCCCAAAAGTTCCGAGATAACAATAGAAAGATCTCTCGATATTGCAATCCCAATCGGTACTCGCGTGGGAGAGGAAGGTGAAGACAAAGTCGAAGAAGAAGGCGATAAACGGTGGAGGCGAATCAGCGGCGACGTGGTGTGACACATACGTGGTGGGGCCACCTGAAGCCGTAGGTGCATCCCGCAAACCAGCACGCTGCCGCATGGGTCACTGGCGAGGCTCGCCCTATGAGCTTTCAAATTGGCCACTTAAGAGCACGACGAGCGGCCTGGTCCCTAGCTTCGCAATCTTAACCAAAGCGGCAGTGAGAACCCATCCGCCACGTCGCTCTATGAATGCTTCTACACAGTCTGGCAAGAGTGAGGATTATCGAGGCCTCAAATTCACGTTTGAAGTTATATTCTAGTTGATGATTAGGCTTTTAAGAATGGCGTAGTTGAGGCCAACGTTTTGCTGGTGATAGTAGGTCCGATAAACAAGATATGAGATTCATTGAACAGGTGTGGGAAGAGGTTCGAAGATGCTCTGCGAAAAGCAGAGGCGCTCGCAGAAAATGACCGGCATCACCATGGGTTTTATCTACATATTTTCTCGCCAAACATGTCTGTATAAACAGATAAAAACATTTTGGATTTATTCATGGAGAGGTATTTCATTGGTGATTGCTTGCTTGCATATATTATTGACCTGTTTCTGCAATATATGCGAATGTTGTCGAAAAAAATATTCAAATCAAAGAATTCGGCACCTTGTTCTTCAGTAGCGTTCGTTTGGAAATCAGTTCAATTGCAATCACCACCTTGGAATTAACATTCGTGCTTCATAATCTGTGTACTTTTTGGGCTATGGAGAGTTATGGAATCAAGGCGAGTGAATTTGTGCTGAATGAGCATGAAATTCAACTTTTCAAACGACATCTAATTGTACCTTGGCCAGTGGCCAAACCCATAATATTATCTGTTCTTTCAAGAATATTTTCTATCCACCTGATATTTCATCAATTGATTTTTAAGTAATAGCCATGAATTCATTTGTGACCGAAATTTCCGCTTTAGATTCTTTGGATCACATCATGGGAGACAGAGAGAAATCCTGTGCCTAAGGGAGCAGCTGACATTGCCAGGTTCACAAAGAATCATAATTAATTAGTTGATGATTGAGGCTTAAGTGATCAGCAGGAAATGTCACTAGACCATTTGGGTGAGGAAAAGGAGCTAATCTTTAATTTGATATACTCAAGTAAGATGCTCAAATACTATATATATGACGTGTCAAAATATTGGATATGAGAAAAGATAAAATAGATTTTGGGATTCACTCCTAAATTAAATTAAAAAGAAACTGCAAGTAGTTCAGGCTCAAAGAATCACTTGCAAATTCATAAAATGGAGCTCTCTCGCTCTCTCAGCAAGTAATACTTATTGTTAGGCATCGACGAGCATATGCAATTGTTTAGCTCATTCACAAATTCAACAAAAATATGCAATTAAAGTATCCAGGAGATTCAAAGGGTATTCTTTATAGAAATCCTACATTTATTTTGGCTAACAAAAAGATGTTTAGACTGTAGATATCTTTATTTTCTTTTTCCTTTTTTCATCTGATTTATATAAGTATTTATTTTAATTTAAGGGGTGAAACCTTTCATGAAGACTGCACCGTTACTCTCATTTAAAACAGTAACATTGCTATCATCTTCTCATTTTCTAAAGTCAAATTTGTCGCTAGTCAAGTAGAGTTTTTAGTGCCGTGATGTGCAGGTGTCATCCAAGTGGGAAGACGTCACGCCCAGAAGGAAGTTTCATGAAGACTTTCCCGTGGAAAATTTATGGCACTAAGATTTTCCTCGCCCAATTAACGCCACAAGGCCTATCGGTTCAAGAAGACTTTTGACTTTGACCTTCTAAGAGTTGGAGCACTCTCCACCACCAGTAAACTCACTAGCAACTAAATTGTAAGATGAGGGTGGCATCACATTGATTATTTGTTACATTTTCAAGACAAAATGTGATCTTTACATGGTCAATGTGCCTGAAATGTACCGAGACGAAGGGAACGATATAAATCACATTACATCTAAAAAAGGAATTCAAAATTAGAAATGATGGGATTCATAATTAAAAAACAATAAATAGGGGAAATTTTTTTTACTTTGCTAACATTTTCTTTTAACATCTTCAAGATTAAAAAGAAATTTTATTTTCAAGCCGAATGCGTCACGCGAGTCTCTGGCCAAAAGTAAAAGTCAAGCAGATCGTGTGCTAAAATCTGCAGAAAATTATCCAAATATCGAACGTACGCATTATTCAGTACACAAGATTTAATGAATATTCTTTATGCATTTAGCATTTTGCTTGTCTTCTTCCCAACTAACTACTATCCACTGGGCCAGGCCCGGCCCGGCCCGGGTTCACTCTAAGCTTGCTGCTCCGGTTGGGCCGGGCCGGTTCGACGTCCATTGAAGTTTGGGTTCACCGCGGTGCATAAATTGGCCCCTTGTGGTTGTTCCTTACGTTGACCGGCTTTTGACTTTTCAACCGACCATTCCCACACTTTTGCTACTATCGTACGTCCCATTCTTCTGGTCACTACGCCACAAATCGCTCGCCTCCATTCAATTGAGTTTGTGGTCGGAGATTTTTCCACAAATCGCTCGCCTCCATTCAATTGAGTTTGTGGTTGGAGATTTTTCCACAAATCGTTCGCCTCCATTCAATTGAGTTTGTGGTCGGAGATTTTTCCTTCTCTCTTTGTTAATTCAAGAAAGAAATAGAGCAAAACAAACCATTCCTCTCATCTTTAGCAATATCATATTAAAAATGTCATTGGTTGTCATTTGGACTCTTGGATCCAATATAAAATCTGATGATGACTTTTAGGATAATTCTATGAGGAGCGAGTCTGGGTTTTAAAGTCTTTGCTTAAAAATCTAGCTAGCAACCAATCCACTATATGCGTGGCTTGATAGCACTCCATTGATCCCTACGTAGACGTTGCTTCATGGTGGGCCAATTATCGCTACGAATAATGTTAGAAAATGATGGACAAAGAGAGATAATAAATAACTTTGATTTAAAGGCAAGGCAGTGCGAGATAGTTAACTAAATAATATATAGTGAAAACTTTAAAAGATTTTGTAAAAGTTGAATCAAAGAGTATTGGGAGAGATCATCTCTCCCTTAACAAAGATAATACATACGATTAATTAAATTCTTACTCTATTTATTAGGTTGCTAAAGTTATTATATTGGTAAATGTCCTCTTAAAAAATGGTATTAGTTTTCCTTTTAAGATTCAATGTCTAAGGCTATTGTGTCACGACTAAATTTTATTCGGAAAAATATATGTCATCTTTATTAAAATTAGGTTTGAGTATTTTGCTCAAATTTAAATTCATTTCAAGTGTAAATAAGTATTTTCATGTTCAGTTTTCAAGATCGTGTTGACTGTTCCAAACATTTCCTATTATCATTTTTAAGCAACACAACACTCTTTCTATCAAAATGAATGAACTAGAAATAGTGGGCAAACGAAGTCCCAATTTAAGCATGGATATGAAAATTTTACAATTTTCGTGAATTTAATATTGTCACTTTTAAGGTTGAGTTTTTCGGCCGGTGAACGTGCTCCTTATCCCGAAGCCCAATAATCATATAACTTCATTTTGTATTCTTTAGTTAAAAAGGAAAAAAAAAAATTATAAAATGGCGAGTTTCATCATTTACGATCTCTGTTTATTTTTTTTTATTTTTTTTTTTGGTGGGGTGGGGTGATACAATTTCTCTGTTTTTGGCCTCCAAAAATTGTAAAGAACATTTATAACAGGTTCCTTAATTTGGGATACGATGATAAATAATGAAAAGTTTAGGGGACCAAATCCAAAATAATGGAAAGATGCGTCCATGGATGCAAAAAATCACCTGGCTAGTGTTTCACAGCACTCCATCGATCATCACATTCTCATTCTGATTTCGGTTCTTGTTTATCGTTCTCTATCGTCATCTTATTGAGGTCTCTCCCCTTTTCCAAATTCCATCTCCCCTCCCTTTTATTGTGCGATAATTTCCAGAATCGCAGTCAAAATCAACACTTGCGTGGGGATGCCAGTGGAGCCATGGGCGCATCCCATGAACCGGCACGCCGCCAGATGGATCTCCGGCGAGGCTCGCCCCACGAGCTTTCACCCCAGCTGCTTGAATGCCCCTCTGAGCGGCTCAATCCCTAGCTTCGTCAACCTCAACCAAAGCGGCGGCGAGAACCTGTACGTCCAAGTTGCTCCAGTGAATGCTTCCGTGCCCATCTGTTAGGAGTGAGGACTATCGAAGTGTGTTTCACGTTTGAGGTTATAGTTTGGTTGATGATTAAGGCTTTTAAGAATTGCGTCAATGAGGCCAACACCTTGCTGGTGTTTGCAAGTCCAATGAACAAGATATGCGACGAGTTGAACCGGTGTGAGAAGAGATTCAAAGATGTTATGTGAAAAACAGAGACGCTTGAAAACAATGTGTTGACACTTATATTTTGACCATCCATTTAATTATTCATTATATAGAAAAATTGGGGATCAACCCCAACCCCTAACAAAAAAACCTTTTGTAAAATTGCATGTAGTTTTTAGGAGCATTTCACATGAATAGATTATCAAAATTGCATTCAATTAGACTAGCCATGGATTAAAGGTTCTGAACTTAATTGGATTAAATAAACTACGCCCGCAAATGAAGCAAAATTCGGCCAAGCCCACGGAGCGCGCACGGCAGAAAATCACGAGGAGAAGGGGCTTATTGAGCTATAATTAAGTGAAATCAGCCCATTAGAGTTTGATTACCGAAAGGCCTTGGACCCAGAGTGTGCTTAAGATCTGCTGAAGGTTATACAGATGTCGACTGTACATACCATTCTGTACACAAGATTTAATTAATATTCTTGTTTTTTTTTCTTTTTGGTCAGAAAATTAATATTCTTCGTGCATTTAGCATTTCGCTTGTTCTTTTCAATCCACTGGGCCAGGCCGGGCCGGTCCCGCCCCATGTTCTCTCTCAGCTGGTAGCGTCGGGGTGGGCCTGAGGTCTATGGAAGTTTAGGTTCGTCACAGTGCATAAATTGGCATCTTTGTTCTTGTGCCGTACGTTGACCGGCTTTCGACTTTTGAGCGTACCGATCCCAATCTTTTCCGTCTCTGACAAGTCCATTTTTGTGGTCGCTAACCCCAAATCACTCGCCACCACGCAATTGAGTTCGTAGTCGGAGATTTTTCCTTCTCCCATTGTTGCTTCAAGAAAGAAACAGGGCAACACAAACCATTCATCGCTCGTTATCTTCCCTTCTTTTGCATTTCAGTAGTGAAACGCTCGACTTGCTTGCTCAATTCCTGGTCTCTGCCATTGCATAACCGATGCTCAAAAATCGAGTCTTTGTTATATATCTTCTTCTTCTCATTCTACTACTACTACATCAGTCTTTTGGCATTGCCAATGAAAATAATCAGTGCACCACCTCCTGCGGGGAGATCTCAAACATAATCTACCCATTTCGACTGAAGGGTGATCCGAAAGGCTGTGGTGACCCTAACTATGAGCTAGCTTGCATAAACAACCACACCATTCTCGATTTGTATCCAAGCAAGTACTATGTACGATACATCGACCATGCCAACTATACGATTCGGGTTGCTGATGTTGCGCTACGAAACGGAAATTGCTCGTCTCTTCCTCACCACCCTTTGTCGTGCAGCTACTTCATCTACAAATGGAAGCCGTATAAATGCTGGATAGAAACGTACGAGGGTGAAATGTTTCCAAGGACCGTGGCATTCGTGGACTGCATGAAGGCTATCGATTCTCTGCTTTATGTCGACGCTTCATCGTGCTTTGATGGGGTTGAACTTTCGAATTTCTCCAGTACAAGAGGGCGAGTATACGCAATGATCGATGCGAATGTCTCGGCTGTGGAAACTGCATGCACTATAAAGCATATGGCAATGATACCATGGTGGGTTAATCGTAGTGATCTTCGTTCCTATGCACAAATTCATGAGCAGATGTCTTATGGATTTGAGCTTTCATGGCTTCAAAAAGCTTGTAAGATGCAATTCAAAGGTTGTTGGGGGTGCAGCATCAACGCTACGAACCAAATTTATTGCAGTGGAAGTAAGTACTTGTGATTTGTTCAATTTTCTTAACAAATATATTTGGTCGTGAATTTTCATCTAAATGTGAAATTGAGCTCAATCATTTGTATACCTTTTCAGAGCTCATGTAATTTAAAAATGACCATTAAAATCAAGTAGTTTAATAAATGCTGTTGTTGTATTTTGTAAGTATAATAATGAATGCATTTTTATTCATTTGTTTATTTATTTAGCTCAAACTCTCTGCCAACAAATCTTAATGGTTGAACCAAGATATTCAACTACTGAGGTTTGCTCTAGTGGCCGCCCTTCTAACATGGAATGGAGAGGTGGGGGTTCGAATCCCCACTTTCTTAGGCAAGTTGGGGTGAAGACGATTTAATTTCAAGTGTAGGTTTCGACTCTCACAATAACAAAAGTCACTAGGATACTCATTACTTGATTATGGTAAATAGGCATCTTTAAATTTTTTTTTTCTGCTTTCACTTATATATTCAATTTCCCTTGTAGCTTATATCTCCCTCGATTACATCGTATACACTGCGGGGTTCATGCTTTTTCTCATTGGTAACATTACTACAATCTTCCATTGTAAAATTGATTTCATGTTTCTAGAAACAAACACTTAACATACCCACAAATCGGTTATCATAAAAATTACACATCCTCAATTCTCTTGCGTTTTCACCAAAATGCAGGGGGATTTATGGTTGTGAAATTCATCTTGGGAGCCCCATGTGTGATGATGTTGCTTATATGCAAATGGAGGAGAAGGCACTTAGCAATGGATCAAAACGTTGAAGAATTTTTGCAATCTAACAATAACTTTTTGCCAATAAGATACTCTTACTCGGAGATCAAGAAAATCACGGGCGGTCTTAAGGACAAACTAGGTGAGGGAGGGTATGGTTCTGTGTTCAAAGGAAGACTAAGAAGTAGTCGCGATGTTGCGGTGAAGATCCTGAAGAATGGGAAAGCAAATGGGCAGGACTTCATCAGTGAAGTGGCTACCATCGGAAGAATTCATCATGTTAATGTGGTTGGACTCATTGGTTTTTGCTTTGAAGGCTCCAAACAAGCTCTCGTCTACGATTTCATGCACAATGGATCTTTGGATAAGCACATTTTCTCACGAG
Organism: Eucalyptus viminalis; assembly: GCA_014182385.1. Taxonomy (NCBI): domain Eukaryota; kingdom Viridiplantae; phylum Streptophyta; class Magnoliopsida; order Myrtales; family Myrtaceae; genus Eucalyptus; species Eucalyptus viminalis. The sequence goes on from CM024536.1 coordinate 4,898,132, forward strand.
GACAAGGGACTTGTCTTGATTGCAAGGAAGTGTACAAGATTTCTCTCGGAGTGGCTAGAGGGATCAAGTATCTTCATCGAGGATGCGACATGCAAATTCTACACTTCGATATTAAGCCTCACAATATTCTTCTTGACAAGGATTTAACTCCAAAAGTTTCTGACTTTGGGCTGGCAAGATTGTACTCCCCGGACCATAACACCGTGTCTTTAACTGCTGCAAGAGGAACCTTGGGATACATGGCTCCGGAGCTGGTCTATAAGAACATCGGGAGTATCTCTTACAAAGCTGATGTCTATAGTTTTGGCAAATTGTTAATGGAAATGGCCAGTAGGAGGAAGAATGCAGACAGGGTTGTAGAGTATTCTAGTGATACTTACTTTCCTTTATGGGTTCATGACCAGCTTAATAAGGGATTGAATGTTCCAATGGAAGAGGTTAGCGAGGAGGATAAGAAAATAGTAAAGAAGATGATAATAGTTGCTCTTTGGTGCATACAATTGAATCCCAGTGATCGCCCTTCGATGCTTAAAGTCTTGGAAATGCTCGAAGGAGAAGCATATGATCTACAAGTACCTCCCAAGCCACTCTTTTATCCAATGGAAACGTCAACAAGGGATGATGAAACTTGGGCCGATGAAGGCAATGATACTATATCTACTTCATCAATTAGTGCAACAACTTATGAAGCTTTGCATCTTGAGCACACTAGTACTACTATTAGACAAGCATAGATAAATATCAGTAGCACCTACTCTAGTCACATATGTGACAGATAGAAATGGATTGTATTGATGATGTAGGTCTCCTTTAATAGCCATTGGATTCTAGACGTTTATAACTATGTTTATAAATTTTAATTTCGATTGTATTTCAGTGTAGTCCTACGAGGAATGAGTTTGGATTTTGGAGTCTTTGTTTTAAAAGCCCAACTAGCACAGAACTCATGCTACGAGGTCTAGCCCTGCTAGATTGGCAAGCCAACGCCTTAACAGAGATCGACAAGGCCTAGCCTCACCAAATCAGCAAGCTCGAGCCTCACTAGCCTTGAACAAGCTTGTCCCTCGCTTGTGGAACAAGGTCAGTCTTCGGCCATTGTTGTGGTTGACAACAAGCCAAAGAAGAAGAATAAATAAATAAATAAATCAATATTCCATATTAAAAAATAAAAATAGAAAAAAAATAATTAAAAGGAGTGCATGAAGGACAACTTGCTTGGTCTTGGTTAATATAAAAGGGATGGAGAATGATTTCGAAATCATTTTTTTCACTTTTGAATGTGTTTTTCTATTGACAAAAAATGTTTTTTTTTAATTAGCTTGTTTTCTATAATCCAAACGGCAGAAAATCTAGAAAACTTTTTCCCGAATGTCTTGGTAAGTCAGGTTATTTTTTTTATTAATACAGGAAGAAGAGATTTCTCTATTTTTGGCATAAAAATTCCAAAATAATAATAGAAAGATGCCTTGCTATTGCAATCCTAATCAACACTCGCATGCGGTGAGAATGTTGGATGGTCTTGGACTTCTCTCACTCCCAAAAGTCCAAAAGCTAGCTCAAATGGTGAAATTTTTCCTTTCACTTATAAACTAATTACCGGCCACTTTCACTAATTCTAACAATCTCCCTCTCACATATCAGACCCTAGGTCATAGCAGCAACAACTTGTATCTCCAATGTGACCATTAGGTATAAAGTTATTGGTAAGCTAGGCTCTTATGTCAGTTTCGGGTGGTCTTAAATTTCTCTCACCTCCCAAAAATAGCTAAAAGGTGAGACTTCCCTTATATTTATAAACTAACCACTAACTTCTTTCAACAATCGATATGAAATAACCCCAACAAGAAAGGTGAAGACAAAGTCAAAGAAGAAGGCGATAAGTGATGGAGGCGAAGTAGTGATGGCATGGTGTGGCATGTGCATGGCGAGGATGCCGTGGAGCTGCAGGCACATCTTGCAAACCAGTGCACCGCCATGGGGATCGCTGGCGAGGCTCGCCCTACAAGTTTTCACTCTAGCTGCTTGAGTGCCACCCCAAGTAGCCCGATCCTTAGCTTTGTCAACCTCAACCAAAGCAATGCGAGAGCTAGTACGCCCACGCTGCTCCGTGAATGCTTTTGCGTCGTCCGACTATTGTGTTGTGGTTGAGGATAAAAAAATCAACTCCTCTTCCTTCTTCTACCCCAGTCTTTTAGTATTGTTGTTGAAAATAATCGGTGCACCACTTCTTATGATGAGATCATGAACATAAGTTACAGATTTTGGCTGAAGAGCAATCTAAGAGTTTGTGACAACCCTAACTATGAGCTAACTTGCATAAATAATCACACTATTCTTCGTTTGTACTCGGGCAAATACTCTATGCGGTGCATCAACTATACCAACTACATAATTAGGGTGGCCTCAAAAAAATTACATATACAACAATTATAATTTTTACGCCTTACTTTTTATAATCGAAAAGGGAGATTCGAAAATATGAAAAGTAGAGAAAGGCCTCGCACATTCTACGCATCGTTTTGCGCGCGAGATTTCACGAATATCCTTTGCGCATTTAGCATTTTTGCCTTTTCCCTTTGTGCTTGTGCCTGAAGTCTCCCTCTGTGCTCGTCTCGTATGTTGACCGGCTTTTGACTTTCTCAACCAATCCCAATATTTTCCTTCTCTCACATGTCCCATTTAGTGGTCGCTACATCCCAACTCACTCACTTCCACACAAATTAGTTTCGTAGTCGGAGATTTTTCCTTCTCTCCCTCTTTATGTCAAGAAACTAAAGTGATTCCTCTCCATCTTCATCCATCTCTTTTGCATCTCCCCACTAAACATTAGATTTTCCTGCTTGATTCGTGTTCTCTCCTATTGCCTAACCAATGCCCAGAGATCAACTCCTTTTCCTTCTCTTTCTTCTTCTATATCAGTCTTTTAGCATTGACTTCTAAAATAATTAGTGCACCAATTCTTGTGGTGAGGTCACGAACATAAGGTATCCATTTTGGCCGAGGGGCAATCCAGAAGCCTGCGTTGACCCTAACTATGAGCTAGCCTGCTTAAATAATTGAACCATTTTGAATTTGTATTCGAATAAGTACTATGTACAACATCGACTATACTAACTACGCGATTAAGGTTGCCAATGTAGGGATGACAAAAGGCAATTGTTCGCCTCTTTCTCTCCGCCCTTTGTCACGCCACAACTTCAGCAAACATGATCCGTACAGTTGCAGTGGATACAAGTTATACAAATTCTATGGTCAAGAGTCATACATGACCATTTCGATCATGAATTGCACAAGGGCTGTTGCTTCTTGGTTTTACATGGACGCTTTGTCATGCCTTGATGGGATCGAATTTTCCAATTTTTCTAGTACAAGAAGGTGATTATACATGATGATCAATGCGAATGCCTCGAATGTGGAAACTGCTTGCACTATAGAGCTTCTAATGATGCCATGAGGGGGAAAAGTACCAAAAAAGTCATAAACCTATTGCATTGGTACCAATTCAGTCCTAAACTTTTCAATTGAATCAATTCAGTCTTAAACCTTTTAATATTGGTACCAATTTAGTCCATCCGGCCAATTTTGGCCGGCCGGTGTGACGTGGACGTTGGCCGGTGACTGGACGCCGACGTGGCAATTTTTATGATTTTTTCGATTTTTTTATTAATTTTTATTGATTTTCTCATTAATTTTTTTCTTTTTTCTTTTCTACCTTCTTCTTCCTGGGGTGGCCAGCGAGCCTCCGGTGAGGCTCACCGGCGAGGGTCGCGGCCCTCGCCCGGCCTCTCCCGGGACGCCGGGCAAAGCCGCCTTGCCGGCGTCTGGGAGAGGCCGGGCGAGGGCTTCACGACCCTCACCCGGTGGCCAGCGAGCCTCCGGTGAGGCTCGCCGGCCACCCCCAGGAAGAAGAGGCAGAATAGAAAAAAGAAAAAAATTAATAAAAAATCAATAAAAATTAATAATAAAAAAATCATAAAAATTGCAACGTCGGCGTCCGGTCACCGGCCGACATCCATGTCAAGACAGTAGGCCAAAATTGGCCGGATGGACTAAATTGGTATTGATATTAAAAGGTTTAGGACTGAATTGGTTCAATTGAAAAGTTTATGATGACTGAATTGGTACCAATCAATAGGTTTAGGACTTTTTTGGTACTTTTCCCTACCATGAGGGGCTGATGGCGATAATCTTTGGTCCTATGCCCAGATCCATGAACAGATGGTTTATGGATTTGAGCTTTCATGGCTTCTAGTGACGGGTAAGATGCATTGCCAACATCATTTTTGGTGGGACTCAGCGGCAAATGTCAACTTTGGTGCGGACCCAAGAAAGGTAAGAAATTTTGAATTTGTTCAGTTTTCTTTAAAAAAAAAAAAAAAGGGGGGGGGGGGTGGGAGGATATATCCTGTCAAAATCTTTGAAATTTGATCTAAACTAGAAATTGAGCTTGGTCATATGTATATCTTTTCACAGCCCACGTAATTTGAAATACCCATTAAGATCAAATAGTTTGGTAAATGATGTTGTGGTATTTTATACGTGTAATAATAAATTCATTATTTATTTATTTAATTCGAATTCAACCAACAAATGTTAATGAATTGAACCAATAAACTAACTGCTTGATTTTGGTCTAAATAAGCGTCTTTTGAACTTCTTTAACTTTCACTTGTCACATATTCACTCTCTTTTGCAGGAATTTCCGGCTATTTGTTTTTTGCAGGAATTTTCAGCTAGGTATTCTTACTTTATGTCATTGGTAAAATTACAACCATCTTCTCATTATGAGTTGATTTGGTGTTTCTAAATGCAAACAATTTAACACACCCACAATTTTCTAATGTAGCTATTAAATTCATCTTGGGAGCCTCATGGGTGATGATTTTGCTAATACGCAAAGGGATGTGAAGACACTTGGCAATGGATCAAAACGTTGAAGAATTTTAGCAAATCAATATAATTTCTTGCCGATGAGGTACTCTTTCTCAAACATTAAGAAAATCACGGGCGGCCTTAAGGAAAAACTAGGCAAGGGAGGTATGGTTCTATTTATAAGGGAAGACTCTGGAGCAGCCACGAAGTGGCAGTCAAGATTCTAAAGAAGGGGAAATCGAATGGACAAGACTTCATCAGTGAAGTGGCCACCATAGAAAGAATTCATTATGTTAATGTGGTCGGACTCATTGGTTATTGCTTCGAAGGCTTGAAACAAGCTCTTTTTTATGATTTCATGCACAATGGATCCTTGATAAGTACATTTTCACACAAGAGGAGGGGAATTCTCTTGTTGCAAGGAAGTGTACAAGATTGTTCTTGGAGTGGCTAGAGGGATCGAGTATCTTCATTGAGGATGCGATATGCAAATTCTACACTTTAATATTGAGCCTCACAACATTCTTATTGACAGGGATTTCATCCCAAAAGTTTTTGACTTTGGGCTCGCTTGATTGTATCCAATGGACTACAACACCATGACTCTGACTGTTGCAAGAGGAACCTTGGGATATATGGCTCCGGAGTTGGCCTTCAAGAACCTTGGGGGCATTTCTTACAAAGCGTATGTCCATGGTTTCGGCAAATTGGTGATGGAAATTACTAGTGGGAGAAAGAATTGGGACGTGATGGCAGAGTGTTCTAGTCAAACTTACTTTCCTTTATTAGTTCATGACCAACTTAGTGAAGGAATGGACGTTCCGATGGAAGAAGCAAGAGAGGAGAATAAGAGAATAATAAAGAAGGTGATAATAGTTGCTCTTTGGTGCATACAATTAAATCCTAGCAAATGTCCTTCCATGCATAAAGTCTTGGAAATACCCGAAGGAGAGGTAGATGATCTACAAAGTTCTCCCAAGCTGCTCTTTTATCCAGCATAAATGTCAACAAGGGATGATGGAACTTGGACTGACAATGGCAAAGATACTATATTCACTTCATCTACTAGTAAAATAACTTATGAAGATTATCATTTTGAGCATATTAGCACTAGTATTACACTAGTCACATATCAAAACCATTTGATCCTATGACATATGTGGCAAAATGAAACATGATTATGATGATGTTTCACACGTAGCTCCCTCTCTTGGCCATCACCATATTGTATAGGTTTATCACCTTTTCTTTTTTTTTTTCTTAATCACGTCTGTATCATGCTTTAGCATTATTAGTTGAAGATGTCATTGGTTATATAATGTGGATTTTCGGATCCAATATTCTTTAAAGTGGGAACATAGATTGACATGGTGATGCACGTGATGTCAACAAGGGGAGACCCATGAAGGAGAAGAAGCCAAGCCATTGTGTAAGCCAGATGTCATCACCAATTATGGCTTAAGGGAATCATCTCCTAGCATCAATTGCAAATCCATCTCTTTCGAGGATAATTGCTTTGACCGTGTTAATGTAACTCGTCTTTTCCACCCTTTTATGTCGATAGACGTGTAAATAGCTGTCCAGTTCGCATACATCGGTCAAAGATCTGTCGACAAAGCAAGAAGCCCTTGCCATTAAAGCCACTTCGATCATTGCTTTTACCACGTGGTCACTTATGTGCAAGCAAAACGTGGTTAATTTTTTAAATGGGAATTTAGATGGGTTTTCTTTTTTATCCCTTTGGAGTGTGAATGGGAATCGTTCGGATAGAAAGAGGAGAAAAGAAAAGAGAGGTCAAACGAAAGTTTTTTTATCCGGGAGGGACTGGAGATGGTCGGAGAAGCACGTTTCTGGCGTGGCTATTTTGGCATAAAATAATTTTAAAATTCGATTTTAGCCCCGAAATACGAGAGAGAGAGAGAGAGAGAGACGGGGCGGAGGTATCCGAATCCGAGGGCGGAGGGTTAGGTGGCGGCTTGTGATGGGTGGTCGCCGGTCGGGTATCAACTAGGCTTTCTGCACAAAATATCCGCTGCTCCTCATACGTGCTTCTTTCAATAATAAATAAAAGATGGAGGAGAAGAAAAAAAAAAGAATATTCTTTTCTTTCTTTTTTTAAAAATAGAAAAAATGAGAGTGCGTCAATTGTGATAGATAAATATACAGATATGGCTCGGCCCATATCTCTTTTCTATAATATACAGAGATATAGGTAAAGTAAAATCGAAAAAGATTTCAACTTCAAGGCCATTTTCATGCGGATTTGTTACCATAAATCATAGTTTTCATCCCTAAATAAAGAAAGAAGGAGAAGGAGAAAAAAGGAATATTCTTTTCTTCCATTTTTTTAACAATAAAAAAATAAAGTCTGCCAGTTGTAATAGATAAATATAAATATATAGCTTGACCCATAAAGTCTGGAGTTCCAAGAAATGTTTCAACCTCCAAACCATTTTCATGCGGATTTGTTATCATAAATCATAGTTTTCATCACTAAATAAAGGGTTAATTATAATGACGATGATCTGACATATCTTTTTCCCCTCGAAAGAAATCGAGTGATTGACAATCATTTCCTTTTCCTACTTATTTAAGGCTTCATTTCACCATTCCCTCTACGGATGATGGCGACAACATGTTGGCCTCGTGTTAGTTGAGGAAAGAATGAAAAAGACATTGAGGCAGACATTATTCTTCAAGCACGCCTAATTTATAAGGACTGTTGACCCTTAAAACTCATAGAGAAAAGAGAGAGAAAGAAAAAACTTGGTACGCTTCGTTATCTACTCTAAAGTTTTTTTATGGATGTCTAAAGAAGCTATGAGAAGGAAATTCAAGCAATGTCCATAACTCAGGCCTCCTCAAAATGTATGTTTTATCATCTTATCAATAAAATTTCGAACATTTTCCTCGGTCGCATATAAATATATTATGATTTGATTTTTTGGGGTCGGAACATGTGTATGATCATTGAAATGCGACTATTCCTTCCTTTTCCGTTAGTGGCAAAGAGATTTCCCATCTGGGTTCCTCGGTCACGTCACACGCAATGCACATTCGCATGTTTAGCCCCGATAGGAACTCCAGCCATGCGCGATATCGTAAAAGCAAAAACTCCACACCAAAAAGAAAAGAAAACAGAAAACAGAAAAAGAGAAAAAGAGAGGAAAAAAAATAGAGAAAAGAAATTAAAAAAGGGAGAGAAACGGGAGATATAAAAACCCAGAGGAGGTCTTGCTTCGTTGTACGCACGCACAATCGCAATCGCGCTCAATCCTCCTCTCATCTCCTTTCATCTCCCTCTCTTCTTCCTCCCTCCTTTGCTCTCTGCAATTCTCATCTCCTCCCCGTTGCTCTCCTCCTCGCATTCCGCTTCCCTCCGCCGCCGCCGCCTCGCACTCTCGCACTCCCCTCTGCTCCCGCCGCTCTCTCTCTCTCTCTCTCTGCCTCTGTCTCCGTCTGGTCCATCGGCATTCGGGCTGCCATTCCGCCAGGCGGCCGGCGGGGAGCCTGTCCGATTGACGGCAATGGCGTAGGCCACGCGAGGGGAGGGGGGACTCGTTCTCGAGCTCGCGCGCCTCTGCTCCGTGCGCTGCGTGTGTAGGCGCTCGCGCGCGCGGGTGGTGAAACCGTAGCTGGCTGCCTGCCTGCCTTGTTTTTTTTTGGTGGTGGTATTTGTGAAGTGTAGATAAGCCATGTCGATGCTGAAGGAGCCCGAGCTGGTGATGAAGTTGCGGGGAGGTTCGGTGTTGGGGAAGAAGACGATCCTCAAGAGCGACCACTTCCCCGGGTGCCGGAACAAGTGCCTCTCCCCGCAGATCAACGGCGCTCCTCAGGTTTCTCAGGCCCTTTCTCCCTTTTCCTCGCTATTTTTTTTTTTTTCATTTTGCGCATTTTCCCTCGTCGATGCGATAAGCGCAGGTGCGACTGAGCTTCATGCATGCATGGATTATTGATTGGTCTTTGTCTCCTGCGTTTGACAATCAAAATAAAATTCATGATAGGGTATGATTTATCGTATCTAATGTTTAATGCTCGCTCAGGATATGATAAAGTCAGATATAAAGAGATATAGACAAAATAAAATTATTTCAAGGTGGGATAAAAATGGATAAGATTTCTAATGTCCATAATAAAAAAGTTATTTTTCTTGAATAACAAAATTATTAAATTAACAAAATTGAAATTATATTTTAATATAAATAATACTTGAATTATAATTTAAGAAATTAAAAATAAAAATATTAAATTAATTTTTAATTAATCTTATTTTAATTTATATATTCAACTTTAATTCTATCTTATAATAAATATTCAATCTATAAATTAAATATTTATATTTATTATATATTTTAGGTATTTTTGTATTTTAGGTATGTTAGTACAGTTTATTATTTGATAAAATTTTATTAAAGAATGACGAAAGGGGAAAAAAAGAAATAATAAAGAAAATAATATAAAAAAGGAAAAATAAAAATAAATTAAATTAAGGAATAGTGTTACGAGAAATTTTCACCATCTCTGTTTATAAATATTTAGGTTCATTTATAATGATATGCTTTGTTTATATAAAAGAAAAAAATGTACGTGATATGATATGAGCATGTCAGAAACTTTATCTTGTAATTCACCAAATAATTATTTGGATATAAAAATCACAGGATTTCATATCCTATCATATCCAGTCATATGCCGATTAGAAATTCGGACGACCAAACGTAACCTAAGTTGATAGCTTTCGTGTAGGCGGCAATCGGATTACTATTCTGTTAGTTTGTGTTTTGGAGAATTAGTTTCTCGTAGCTGATTGGAATGTTCTGTGAGGTGGTTGGTTTTCTGGTCTGGTAGGTTGGCTTATTTTTGGAGAGAGGAATGTGAAATGCATTTATAAGTCGATTACCGACGGGTAACATTAATTACGTAAGATTTCATAGAGTTATGGACCGATTGATCCTCTCTTGTGACGCCGATTTGGAATGTCTATCTTGTCATTAGTTTTGTGATGATGTGCGGTGGCTCATTTACAAGGAGATGATTAACTTATGTAGTGTAGGTAGGGGTTGACCTGATTTTATATGAGGTGGAGCACTACAATTAATCTGTCCGTCGGTGGTTTTGGCAATTCTCTGCGCACTGTAATTAATGTGACTTGTAGTGCGTAATTTGTATCGTGTTCTCATCTGCTGGGGACTTTCCACAGGCTGATTCGTTGCACGTCCATGGCGTCGCAGTTCCAACCATTGATGGGATAAGGAATGTTCTTAAGTATATCGGTGCCCAAATTGATGGGAAGGGAGTAAGAGTTCTCTGGATTAGTCTGCGCGAGGAACCGGTAAGTTCATCTAATAAGGCCAAAGCGTTCCAATTAATGTTTTGTTTTGTGTCTGGTAGCTATGTTTTCTTTGAGTTGCATCTCCGATGTATGAGTCGGGTATGCCTTTTTTATGAGTTGTATCTATCTCGAAATGGACCTTCAGTTTCTTTACCTGTCTTTTCCCCCTAAGCAGCACCGGTTTCTCTCTTCAATTAATAATAGCAATCTAAAGGATTGAGCAAAGTTTTGATTGATGATGTCATGTAATTGCCACGCCTTGCATGTGACTGGTTGTTCCCCCGCCCCCACAAATTTTGGTTTTTAGAGATGGGATCTGAAAATATTGGAGGGACAAACGAACATTAATTTTGTCCATGGAGTTAGTATCCTCCTTGATTGCATCACACCACGTGGCAGGATGTTTCTCGCTCATGGCTTCTTTTGTTCATGTTCTTGTTTGTCCAAAAATTAGTGGAAAGAATGGAGAGAAAAGGGAAGACTTTACACCCGTTGGATCATCGTAGTACTATGTGCAAACAATTTAATGCTTGGGTTGTCTTATCAATCCTTGCTTTTGCTGGCACATTCCTCGATCCATGAAATTGGTAAGGCACCTTGTAAGTCCAAGTTTCACCATCTAATCACCTATGGTGAGCTCCCTCTTTAGTGAAGAAAGGAGAAGAAAATAAAACCGATTAACCCATAAAATCTTGATATTACTATCAAGCCTTATCTCATGAGTTGTTTTATTCATTCTTTTGATTATTTTATTCACTCTTTCAATTATACTTACTATAATTGCAGGAGTAGATTTAGGAAATATAGTTCTGAATACTATATAAAGCTGCTTGGGATTAAGGATAGTGGGACGGATGTACTGGTATCCAACAAATTTCAAATTGCCATATGAATATTTCCAAGAAGAACATAAACTACTAGAAAACCACTAAAAATTTATGCCCTCGCTCGCTTGCTCCCTCCCCCTCCCTCCCCCGACCACTACCAAACCCTCACCCCAAGCAGATTCGGGCCTTCGATCATGAAAGGTTATAAATTACTAGAAAATAGGGCAGGAAAATGGAAGGAGGAAATATGCATTTCTTAGGTCATGGTAGATGTATACTTACATATTTAAGAATGAACTGGAAAGTGTTGTAGAGGGATTGTCATTTCTTTATTTGGGCTTGTTCGACAGTTTAATGAGATATGAAAATTCAAGACTTTTCATTGAATTTTATCTTCACTCGTTTTTGTAAATACAAGCTGCAAAAGTATTTGTTAATGGATCCACTTGATTTGAAGAGATGGAAAGAAATAAAAGTCTGCTTGAGATTAAGGATAGTGAAACGGATGTAATGGTATCTCACAAATTATATCGATGACATACTTATTATGGGAAATGATGATGTTGCAATTCGAAAACTCAAGAAATATTTACATATGACATTCCATATTAAGGATTTTGGACCTCCCAAATACTTTTTTGATATTTAAATAACCCGATCCAATGAGGGAATTTGTCTCATTCAATGAAAATTCATTCTGAAAATCATATTAGATGCATAATTATCGGAATGCAAGCCAACTGCTATGCCTATTAAGCAAAATGTTAAATTGACAACACATGAATATGAAGCAAGCTCTCATTCTCCAAATGAGGATCTATTGTTAAAGGATCCATTAGGATATTAGTGACTCTTTGGAAAATTAATTTATCTCACCATGACCAAGCCTGATATATGTTATGGTTGTACAAATTCTCAATCGTTTATGCATACCAAAACAATCACATATGAATGTAGCATTGAAGGTTATGAAGTATTTAAAAGGATGTTTAGGACTTGGAATTTTAGTATCCTGTGATTGCAACATGAAGATAATGGCTTATTGTGACACATATTATGCCACTTGTCCAATGACAAGAAGATCCATTACTGGCTTTTGCATCAAGCTAGGAAAGTCTTTGATTTCATAGAAGATGAAGAAGTAATCAATAGTTTCATTGTCATCAGCTGAATCAAAATATCGAACTATGGCGATTGTGAGATAATTTGGATATAGGGATTACTTTCAGATCTAGGTGTACAAATCAACAGCACAAGTGAATTATTTTGTGATAATGATGATGCATTTAAATTGGCGGCAAATCCAGTTTTTCATGAGAGAATAAAGCACATTAATGTTGATTGCCATTTTACTTGAGAGAAAATTGGGGAAGGGATTGTTATTACTTGAGGAATTAAAACTACGAAATAGCCTGCAGATATTTTCACTAAGCTGCTATGGTAGAGACAACATAGGTATCTATTGACCTTCGACATTTACAAGGCATCGGCTTGAGGGGGAGTGTTGGAGAAATTATCTGATTTGGTCTAAAGATTGATTCCCAATCCAGATTCCAATCATATGATTGATTCAGCAAATCATGGATGTGATCGTTTTAGGAAATATAATATTGTATAAATTCTTTTGATTCATTGATTATACTACAAATACAAACATATACTTGTACATTGGATAGATAAAAAATGCAGAATTAAAAATTTTCTCTTCACACCTTTACGTCTCTTGTCATTATTAAAATCATCTTGCTCCTTGGCATGAGTAACATTTATACAATCTTCTTGTCGTGGAATTAATTTAATGTTTCTAAATGCGTACATTCAACATACCCCACAAATTAGTTATCCATATAATGATGAATACATTATTTATTCATTTGTTTATACTCGATGCTTGATTATGGTGCAAATAAGTGTCTTTAAATTTCTTTAGCTTTGACTTGTAACAAATACAATCTCTCTTGCAAAATAGGGACCAATTACCGATGTCACAAAGCGATGCTCTCGCTCTTTGCACCGGTAATATTACTCGGGTCTTCTCATTGTGAAATTGTTTTAACATTTCTAAATGCAAACATTTAATACCCCCACAATTGGGTATTGAAAGTACATTGTTTTGATGCATGGTTGTGAAATTCATTCTGGGAGCCCCATGCATGATGATGTTGCTAATATGTAAAGGGAGGAGAAGACACTTAGCAATGGATCAAAATGTCAAAGAATTTTTGCAATCCAACAATAACTTCTTGCCGATGAGGTACTCTTATTCGAACATCAAGAAAATCACGAGAGGCCTTAAGGAAAAATTAGGCGAGGAAAGGTATGGTTCTATGTTTAAAGGAAGACTTCGGAGTGGCCACAAGGTGACAATCAAGATTTTGAAGAAGGGAAAAGCGAATGGGCAATACTTCATTGACGAAGTGGCTATCATAGGAAGAATTCATTATGGTAATGTGGTCGGACTAATCGGTTTTTACTTTGAAGGTTCAAAACAAGCTCTTGCCTATGATTTCATGCACAATGGGTCATTGGATAAGCACATTTTCTCACGATGAGAGGGGACTTCTCTTGATGGCAAAGAAGTGTATGAGATTGCTCTTGGAGTGACTAGAGGGATCAAGTATCTTCATCGAGGATGCAGTGTGCAAATCCTACACTTTGATATTAAGTCTCGTAACATTCTTCTTGACAATGATTTCACCCATTCACCCCAAAAGTTTCCAACTTTGGGCTCACTAGATTGTATCCTACAAATTACAACACTGTCTCTTTGACTGCCGCAAGAGGAACCTTGGGATACACGACTCCGGAGTTAGTCTTCAAGAACCTTGGGTGCATCTTGTACAAAGCCGATGTCTACAGTTTCAGCAAATTGTTGATGGAGATGGCCAATGGGAGGAAGAGTGTGGATGTGATTGTAGAGTGTTCTAGTAAGATTTACTTCCCTTTATGGGTTCATGACCAACTTAGTGAAGGAATGGACATGCTAGCAAAGGAAGCGAGGGGGATCGGAGAATAGTAAAGAAGATGATAATAGTTGCTCTTTGGTGCATACAATTAAATCCTAATGAACATCCTTCGATGCACAAAGTCTTGCAAATCCTCAAAGGAGAAGTAGATGATCTACAAATTCCTCCCAAGCCACTTTTTTATCCAACGGAAATGTCAACAAGGGATGATGGAACTTGGACTAACAATGGCAAAGATACTATATCCACTTCATTGACTAGTGAAATAACTTATGAAGATTATCATTTTGAGCATACTAGCACTAGTACTACACAAGTATAGTCACATATCAAAACAATTTGAACCCTGTCGATAGAGTGAAACGTCATATTGATGATGTTTCACATGTGGCTCCCCTTTCTTAGCCATCATCATATTGTATATGTTTATGACCTTTTTTTTTAATCTTAATCACGCCCATATAATCCTTTAGCATTGTTGGTTGAAGATGCCATTGGTTATAATGTGGACTTTCGTATCCAATAGAAAATCTAGTGACGACTTTTAGCATAGTGCTATGAGGTGCGAGTTTGGGTTTTGAAGATGATCTCTCCTTGAATAACAATAATACATGAGATTAATTAATTTTTTATTCTATTTATTAGGCTAATCACTAGAAGGCGGGGAGTTCAATTCCCCACATTTTCGAGGGTTGGGGAGGAGGCATGTGAGTGGAGTAAAGTTTCATAACCTATGCATAGCGCACAAACGCAATGACTTGTAATATATTTATAAAAGATAGAATTAGACAAAAGGAAAAATACTGGGAGATATGACAAGATGATCTCTCCCTAGATAATAATAATACATGAGATTAATTAAAAATTTATTTTATTTGTTAGGTTGCTAAAGTTATTTTAGTGGTAAATGTGCACTCAGAAAATGGTAATAATTTTCCTTTTAAGATTCGTTGTCTAAGGCTATTACATTAGGAGGAAATCTTACGTTAGAGAGAGAGACATGCCATCTTTATTAAAACTTCTTTTGAGTATCCTACTCGATTTTAAATTCATGTCGAATGTAAACAAGTATTTTCATGTTTAGTTTTCAAGTACGTGTTAACTGTTCCAAACACTTCCTTTTCTATACATCAAATCGAGCGAAATACAAATTCATGAGAGCAAACAAAATCCCACTTTGAGAACGGATGTGAAATTTTACAATTTTTGTGAATTTAATTTCACCCTTTTTTAAGATTGACTTTTGTTTTAGCCAGTAAGTGTGCTCCTTGACTCGAAGCTCAATAATCATTATGGATTTCACGTGAGTATTGGATTAATAGTCATATAACTCCATTTGCATTTTTCTGATTAAGAAGTGAGGAGAAAGGAATCGAACCGTGCGTTTCCATCATTTACAGTTTTACTGCTGTTTTCTTTCTTGGCCGAAATACAGTATTTCTGTTTTTGGGTCTCCAAAGATTCCGAACGACACTTTTTAGATAACAGGTCCCTTAATTCAGGATACAGGGCGAAATGACAAAAAGTTCAGGGGACCAAATCCGAAATAACAGAAAGGTCGAGTCCTCGGATGCAAAAAAGTCGCCTCTCTCGTCGCCATCTGCTTCCTTCCAGAATTCTCTTTTGCTTTAGCGAGGGAGGTCGCTTCTAGACTCAAACGCTGAAACGCATTCAACCGTTGATTCGAAAATCAAGCAACCGAAAGAAAAAAACAAAAATACTCGTCACATTCTAATTCTGATTCTGATTCTCGTTTATCGTTATCTCTCGCGGTCTTATCGACATCTCTTGCTGTTTTCTAGATTCCATCTCCTCCGCTCTCATTTCTCGCGCCATAAGTTTCTCGAATCGCAGTCCCGATTGGAGGCGAAGACGAAGAAGACGACGGCGAAGAAGGCGATGGGCGGCGGAGGCGAATCAGAGGCGACCCGGTGCGGCACGTGCGTGGTGGGGACGCCGGTGGAGCCCCGGGCGCACCCCGCGAACCAGCACGCCGCCACCTGGGTCGCCGGCGAGGCCCGCGGCGGTCCCGCCACCTTCCACTCCAGCTACATGCGCGCCACCCCGAGCGGCT
This sequence comes from Eucalyptus viminalis, assembly GCA_014182385.1. NCBI lineage: Eukaryota > Viridiplantae > Streptophyta > Magnoliopsida > Myrtales > Myrtaceae > Eucalyptus > Eucalyptus viminalis. The sequence goes on from CM024536.1 coordinate 4,914,203, forward strand.
CGGCCTACGGCTACGCCAACCTCAACCAGAGCGGCGGCGGCGGCGGCGGCGGTGGCGAGAACCCGTACGTCCACGTCGCTCCGCTGAATGCCCCCGCGCCGTCCGGCAGGAGTGAGTACTATCGAGGCGCATGCTTCGCGTTGGGAGTTGAGTAATTGGCGATTAAAGGCTTTTGAGAAATGGTTCCGATGAGGCCGACGCTTTGCTGGTGTTTGCAGGTCCGATGGACAGGATATGCGGCGCGTTGAACCGGTGTGGGAAGAGGTTCGAAGACGCTACGCGAAAAGCAGAGACGCTCGCGGACAATGTCTGGCATCACCGTAAGTTGTCTCTACAATTTTTGCTCGCAATATATGTCTGTATAATGAGTTAGGAACATTTTGGATTTGTTCGTGGAGACGTACCTGATCGCTTGCTTGCGTGTATTTTTCTCTCTGTTTCTGCAATGTCAGCGAATGCTATGGATGTAAATATTCAATCCATAGAGTTTGGCGCCTTGTCTTTCATTGACGTCGTTTGGGAATCAGTTCGATTTCAGTCACCACCTAGGAACTAACATACATGCTTCATAATCTGTGTATTCAATCCACCGATTAGCTGCTGAGTGGATCGAGTCCTTTGATTATTTATCTAGGGAGATTGAACTGTTATGTGCAGTGCTATCTTCAGCGCTTATTGTTTTGCTAATCTATGTCAATTCCTTCTTACAACAAATTGCTGAATGTGTGACATGGCACTTTTGTGGAGGACATACTTTGTTTTCCATAATTTTCAAAAGCCATCCAGACCCATCGGACTCTTTGCATGACTGAACGTTGGACTAGATAAATGATCACCTCTTGGCTCTTCGTCTTTTTCCTGTAACGAAGAAAAATTAGCTTTGTCCTGTAATAGGAAGCACTGCAGCAGCTGGATAAGCTTGGTTTTGGCATGTTGTCTGTTCTTTAATTCATTTGTGACTTGTGAGAGACAAAGCCCGTAATTTCTTTGATTCTTGTCTCCTCACGGTTTTCAATCGATGGAATTGTGATGTTAAGAACTCTACTTATGCCCGACCTCGACCAATTTGTAATTGTGCTATGTTTGTGTGAAACAGTAGAACCAGCCCTAGCATCACGTACGCAGCAATGGCTCGACGGCTCGGGGACAAAAGTGCTTGCAGAGGGGGACGGGATAAGGTATTTCAGCAGACATTTGAGATTCTGCCAGGAGAGAAGCTCCTGAAGGCATATGCTTGCTATGCATCCACTTCCACTGGGCCTGTCATTGGGACACTGTATTTGTCAAACAAGAGACGGCCTTCTGCAGTGATAACCCTCTTTGCCAATACTCTCCCTCGGGACAGCAACAATGGATGTATTATAAGGTAACCTTTCCAATCTTCCTGTAATTGCATTATTTACTCTAGGATTGCCATTTCAAATTGGTAAGCACCGAACTTTTAATCGAATCATGATAAGTTTTTAATGCATTACAAATTCATAGCCTTTGAGTTATGATTTTCGTTTCCCCTCTTGTGACTGGCCTGAGTCGTCATTGTCGTTGCCCTCTTTGGAGAACCTTCATTGGAAAGGACCTTCATTTTACTCATTGACTGTATTACTTCACCGAAACTTGGATAATTCTTTTTGTCATTTTATTCTTATTTAAGCATGAAGTATCTGAATGTAGTGAAACATACCCAGGAAAAATTTGTCAAGCTCCACTGAGCTTCACTCTCCAACCATCGGTTCTTAACATGCTTTCATCCCGATTGATTTCGTAGGTGGTTACGCTGCTCAATCGGTTGAGCACCTTAGTCCTTCTTCAAACAGGTTGAATCCTACTGAAAAGTACATCCAGGTTGTCACGAGAGATGGTTATGAATTCTGGTTCATGGGTTTTATATCGTATGACAAGGCTCTCAAGAACATAAATGAGGCTTTACAGCACTATCATGACAATAACATGGCTGGAAGGATACTGGTACAATAACTCACCCGACTGAGGAAGAGATTGACTGTACTTGAATAATTTGGATGTGCGTCCGACTGCTATGGATACTCGATTTCTAATGTTTTACTTTGTAATGTAAAATAAAATAAGATAAGCTTTCATAGTTCCAAAAAGGATCACTAGGGCTTTCTTCATTATTGCTCTTGTTAGATAAGCCCAAATGAATACAGCCAGTCATTTCAGATGCCCATATTTGCCAATGGGCTGAGATATGTGGTGAGTGACCAATGCATGGCATTGGAAGGTTCTTGTTTTAGTGTTATTTTCGCTTTGATTTGTAGATAGTCACATGTTGAATAATTGGCTGTCGTATGCAATCTTTCGTGGTCCCAGAAAGGATCGCTAGGGCTTTCTTCAGTACTGCTCTTGTAAGATACCACGTGAATGACTATGGCCAGTCATTTCAGATACCCATATTTGCCCAATGGGCTGAGATGTGGTGAGTGACCAATGCATGGCATTGGAAGCTTCTTGTTTGTGTCATTTTTGCATTGGTTTATAGATAGTCACATGATGTGTCCATTGGCTGTTGTGTGCGATCTTTCTTGGCCTGTAGAAACGGAACTTCGAGAGTAACATTTCCTTTTAAAACAGTTGCAGCAGGTAACTATATTCTATGAAGCAGCTATCGGAGCTTGTTTCTTCTTTTTTCCCTTTAATAATTGGGTTCTTCAGTTTTGGAAGCTGGCTTCTGATAGCACTCTAGCTGATAAATACAATTATAATCTGAATCACGTTTTACTACAGATGCTTAACCCGACGTGATCTAATTCTTGAAAGGGAAGCATTCTATTGCAGCAAACTTCTATTTACTTCGGCAACGACTGCGGCCTATCACTAGTCATCTTTAATTGCTAGGCTAATTGCAAGGTTGCCGCCATGACCCTTGGTTACAAAGTCCCATAGGAAACTATACTCTATGCAGGAGATGAGGATCTAACTGACACTTCCCAATCATTTTGCCCACAAACTGAGAAGCGAATGTGTACTCAGTTTGGTGCTTTTCACGTGGCAACGAGCAACCAAAATGTCGAAAGCTTTTCGAGAAATAATTATCCAAAAAGTCTTAAATTTATCATGAGTTTGCAAATTTAGTTGTAAATTTTTCATTTTTCACATTTTAGTTTAAATCTTCTTATGATTAGTCAATTTAAGGCTCGGAATGCAAAAAGAGAATAGAAAAATGAAGTAGAAAGCTCAATGCTCAATTGCTCATCCCCTGGATGGTTGTTTGCTAATAGTTTAGCCTTAAAAAAAGAAAAAAGAAAAATAAATAAGACGTCTTTTGCTTATGGCTATCATTCCACATAAGAACCTTTCTATATCTATGTTTTTTTTGGCGTGTTCCAGATGGTCTAAGCTCTGTTCAACGTAGACTTGTCCTTACGTGCTCTCTAAGCATCACCGTGAAGGCATGGAAATGTCTCTGCAACTGATAACGCTTTTGTTTCATATCTGCATATTTTATCAGCTAGATCATATAATCCTCTTTCTACCAAACTTTTTTGTGATGCTATTTTGACCAACAAAAGATGGTAAGAATTAATTTGGTTCTTTCTTGGATATATCATTTCATTTGTTGCTTCAGACTTGAAAGCCAATGATGCCCCCAGCAAACCATTAAACGAAGACTTCACCCACTGTATATTACTTCAGGAAACTTAAATTCTCTCCTCTTATTTGCTGGACCTAAAAGAACATGCCAATGGCAATTTCGACATTGCTGAACAACCATACCGTCACGAATATACTTACAAGAGAAATATATGAAGAGTACTTCCAAAAAAAAAAAAAAATAGTATGGTCACCTACTATATGGAAAAGTAGGACAACCAAAATCAGTTGCACAAAACATAATTACAATGACGCTGCGCTCATGTTAAGAGCAACCAAGGATGCGTAGAAACCGTCTGGAGTCGTGCTTTTCTTTCTCAACGATCACTCCATTTTTTACCACCACAATCACGTCTGCATTTTTAATGGTTGATAATCTATCGCCACTATAACTGTAGTTCTATTGACCATGACTTTGTCTAATGCATCTTGAACCACTCTTTCACATTCAGCATCCAATGCACTCAGTTATATAAGTGAAGTTCCCATCGTTTAAACTAGATATTTATATCAGATCAACTGGGTAGGATTGGCTTTCTTTTGAGACATGCCATGCAAAAAAATTCGTGCTTTAGTACCTCTCTCTACTATCTTTCCTTGATGAATGACAGCGATCATATCAGCGTTCTTGACGGGGCTCAGACGGTGTGCTACAATAATAGTGGTTCGATATCCTGTCCAATGCCTCTTGTACTATCCTCTCTGATTCTGCATCTAGTGCGCTGGTGGCCTCGTCTAAAAGCAAAATCCTAGGATCTTTTAGAATTGCTCTGGCAATGGCAACTCTTTGCTTCTGTCCTCCAGAGAGCTGAGTACTGTGCTCACCGACCATTGTGTCCAGTCCTTGATGCAAAGATGCAAAAAAGTTTAAACTCACAATTCTATTAATCTCACTCAACTTAGAGGTAAATTAATTAAACTAAACGTCTCTAGACCTTGGGCAATTTATCAATGAATTTAGCAGCGTCGGCTACTTCAGCAGCTGCTCTTATCTCTTCGATGGCTGCGTTCTCTTTTCCATACGCAATATTATCCTTAGTGCTCGACGCAAACAAGAAGGGTTCCTGGCTCACGAGGCCGATCTTGCCGCGTATCCATCTAAGCTGAAATTCCTTTAGATTTATGCCATCGATGAGCACTTCACCCGCTTGTGGATCATAAAACCTCCTATAAGACGATCATGGTGGATTTTCCGCTTCCACTTTGTCCAACCAAAGCGGCAGTTGTCCCACTTGGTACATAAATCCGTTGAATATCAGCTCATCTGGTCTGGCTGGGTAGCTGAAGTAAACATCCTTAAGTTCTATGTCTCCATGAATTTCATCTATCGGGCTTCCTGTCGATGGTCTCAAACATCTTAAATGCTGCGGCTTGACCAGCAGCAAAGGCGGACATCCATGGAGAAGCCTATCCTAAGGACCTAAGAAGTAAGCCAAACCAATTCATTTATTATGGGTCTGCTCTGGCACAAACACAATAAAGCTGCTTACAATTGATTTATGTCTAATCTTTCTTTGATGCAAATATTCAATCTCTTGCATGGTTTTAAAATAATCGATTATTAGCTTTTCCTTCCAAAAAATAACATGTATCTTTAACTCATCAATGTATACGAGCAGTTAAAGTTGAATGAAGTCCAAAGTACAACTAACATTGAACTAGATAAGACATCGATGATGACATTAAGTACTTCACCCCCAGTATATCCTTTTTCCAGAATCATCTTTCCTCCGAACCATATTGCCAATGAGTAACTGCAGAAGAGGATCATGAAGACTGTGCCAAGAACCAATCCAGCCGCCATGCCTTCGTGAACTCCTGATTTATATGCATTCTCAAGGAACTTATCGTAAGTGGCTATTGCCAGCTTCTCCCTAGTAAATGATGCCACCTAATTGCACCAAGTGACAGCCATCATCTCAGAGACAAAATTATAAACGAATAAGCTCTATATATTTAATGGACTTACGGTTCTAATTGATCCAATTGTTTGTTCAGCAACATTTGCTGCTTTTGCCTAAGCACTTTGTCCCCGTGATGCCATCTTGGCTATGATCAACACTTTCCCTTGACCAACTTTTCTCTGTTTTCTGATGATAAGAAATGGTATAGTTTTTCTTTGCATTGCTTATTGTAGCGAAGAACCCTTGGAAAGTTATTTTGATTTGTACAAGGTTATGGTATGTATGTTTATATCTTATAATGTGAGGGTTGAAGCAGAGGGTGCAATGTGATGAATTTAGTCAAGAACTTGAATGATTGGCTGCTTTGTAAATTACATGAGTTCTTCTACTTTATCTAATATCAAATTGTTATTGTTATTTCTTGTTCTCCAGGGTTTTTGAGTTGTGAACAAAGATGTATACGTCTTCTCTCAAGTAAGACCATTAATTTTTCTCCCTACTAATTATTAATTATTTTATTTTTAATTTGAAAAATTATTTTGATTAATAACTACAAGCTAAATTATTTTGAATTAATTTTTTTAGGTAAATTTAAAAAGACTAAACATGTCCATGCCCAAATGTTCTAAGTTCCTTTCCTTTCATAAAACTCAAGTTTTTATTTATTTATTTTAATTAAAACTAAACTAAATTCTCTCCCCAATAATTATTTTTTTTATTTGATGAATGTAAATTATTTTGAATTAATTTTTTTTGGGTAAATTTAAGTCGTGACGTGCCTTCGATGATAAGAAATGGTATAGTTTTTCTTTGCATTGCTACCCTTAGAAAATTATTTTGATTTGTACAAGGTTATGGTATTTATGGTATGTATGTTTATATCTTATAATGTGAGGGTTTTCTGATGAATTTAGTCAAGAACTTGAATGATAAAGCAAATTACATGAGTTCTACTTTTCCCTCTTGCCCTCTTGCTTCAGGTGGTCTAGCATTCATCTAATATTTTATTTCTTGTTCTCCAAAGTTTTTGAGTTGTGAACAAAGATATAGATGTGACGGCCCGAAAGACAGCATGTCCAAAAGGTTTCCATGGGCCGGCCGTGACACGATTATGGACTCAACGACCCTCGGCTTATCCCCGTCACTTAGGATTTTCTCGGGTCTTCTAGAATAATTCTAGAATAGTTGGTAGTTGGGAGATTCAATCTCCACCGTTAGATCTAAGGGAGATCTACGGATACGATTTGTCTTGTATTTGTACATAAAAGGGTCCTCCCCTTCATTCTAAACCATCTCATCGGCCTATCCCCGTCACTTAGGATTTTTCTCGGGTCTTCTAGAATAATTCTAGAATAGTTGGTAGTTGGGGAGATTCAATCTCCACCATTAGATCTAAGGGAGATCTACGGATACGGTTTGCCTTGTATTTGTATATAAAGGGGTCCTCCCCTTCATTCTAAACCATCTCATTCACGAGTAATAGAAAATCCATAGCTTCTCCCTCTAAAGAGTTTCTCTCTCTATAATCCTTGTGAGTGTGAGGACCCTTTTTAATTGTAAAGCATCTCATTCACGAGTAATAGAAAATCCAGAGCTTCTCTCTCTAAAGAGTTTTTCTCTCTATGATCCTTTGATCCTTGTGAGTGAGTGTGAGTAAGGGTGACTTGGGAGAAATTTCTTAGGTTGCACGGGCAAAGGGAACGCTAGCTAGATTGATCAGCCCGTGACATACAGGTCTTGTCTCGGGTAAGGCCATTAAATTTCTCTCCCTACTAACTATTAATTATTTTATTTTTTATTTGAAAAATTTATTTTGATTAATAACTACAAGCTAAATTATTTTGAATTAATTTTTTTTTGGGTAAATTTAAAAAGACTAAACATGTCCATGCCCAAATGTTCTAAGTTCCTTTCCTTTCATAAAACTTAAGTTTTTATTTATTTATTTTAATTAAAACTAAACTAAATTCTCTCCTAATAATTATTAATTTTTTTTATTTGATGAATGTAAATTATTTTGAATTAATTTTTTGGGTAAATTTAAGTCATGCCGTGCCCTTCTAATGATAAAAAATGGTATAGTTTTTCTTTGCATTGCTACCCTTGGAAAGTTATTTTGATTTGTACATGGTATGTATGTTTATATCTTATAATGTGAGGGTTTTGTGATGAATTTAGTCAAGAACTTGAATAATAAAGCAAATTACATGAGTTCCTCTACTTTTCCCTCTTGCCGTCTTGTTTCAGGTGGTCTAGCCTTCATCTAATATTTTATTTCTTGTTCTCCAGGGTTTTCTTGTGAACAAAGACGTAGACGTCTTGTCTTAGGTAAGGTCATTAAATTTCTCTCCCTACTAATTATTAATTATTTTATTTGAAGAATTTATTTTGATTAATAACTATAAGCTAAATGAATTAATTTTTTTGGGTAAATTTAAGAAGACTAAACAAGTCCATGATTTCCATAATTCAAAACTCTTTGAATTAATTTTTTTTTGGGTAAATTTAAGTCATACCATGCCCAATGTTCTAAGTAGAGCACCCTCTACAATCCTGCCATGTGGGCTCTGCCCACAATGGCAAGTATAGAACTATGTTTTGTGGCGGCTTCCATGATAATATCGAACATGAATCTGTAATGGATGAATCTATATTAATAATATTATGGCATATGATGAAGACATTGGGGACAGACATTTAAGCCTAGATCAAAATTCATTGTAACTTTGGCAGAGGTATCAAACGAAGCTCAAATTTTATGAATATCACAGGTCACAGACAAGATATGTCGAACATGAATCTGTATAATATATTAATAATGTATGAGTAATGCACACAAGCAACTTACTTGTTTCTTTTCTCCACCAAAATATTTTATGAGGAGGGAAAGTGTTGTATATTTTTAGTGATAATCTAGGATTGGTTGTCGGTGAGTGACACATTTGGATCCGGAATCTCGATGTTAAATTGCCGGCACAAGTAATGGAAGAGAGACTTCTCATGTTGTGTCATGCGCATGTATATATTGTTCATTATGTCCTGAAATTAAGAAAAATATAAGAAAGGTCAGAATAGGAAACAATAACAAGACGGGCACAATTTACAAATAACAAGACGGGCACAATTTACAATTTACTGTTGATGGAGACAACCTTCTGGACATGTCTCCCATTATAATATTGGCGTCATATTTTTTGCCCTCCTTGACCGCCATGGAAAATTCAGAATCCGAATTGTTAAGTACAGCTTTTCTATCCTCTAACAGCTCTAGGAATAGTGCAGTAGGTTTCTTATCATTAATGACCTCTTTCACCTCTAGTCTTGATCTCTAAAAAAGAAAATTTCAAGTATCAATTAGCCTATTTGATGTTAGCAAATGTCAAGTATCAAGTAGTACAACATGATTTACCTAGAGCTGATACTCACCAAGCTAAGATGAGGCTACTTGATACTTGACATTTGCTAACATCAAATAGTTTACTTGATACTTGAAATTTTCTTTTTTAGAGATCAAGACTAGAGGTGAAAGAGGTCATTAATGATAAGAAACCTACTGCACTATTCCTAGAGCTGTTGGAGGATAGAAAAGCTGTACTTAACAATCCGGATTTTGAATTTTCCATGGCGGTCAAGGAGGGCAAAAAATATGATGCCAAGATTATAATGGGAGACATGTCCCAGAAGGTAGTCTCCATCAACAGTCAATTGTAAATTGTGCCCTTCTTGTTATTTGTAAATTGTGCACGTCTTGTTATCGTTTCCTATTCTAATCTTTCTTATATTTTTCTTAATTTGAGGACATAATGAAGAATATATACATGCACATGACACAACATGAGAAGTCCCTCTTCCATTACTTGTGCCAGCAATTTAACATCGAGATTTCGGATCCGAATAATTCGAATGTGTTACTCACCGACAACCAATCCTAGATTATCACTAAAAGTTTACAACACTTTCCCTCCTTAGAAAAGATTTTGGTGGAGAAAAGAAACAAGTGAGTTGCTTGTGTGCATTACTCATACATTATTAATAGATTATATAGATTCATGTTCGATAATATCTTGTCTTTGACCCGATGTGATATTCATAAAATTTGAGCTTCATTTGATACTGCCAAAGTTACAATGAATTTCCGTGTGTGCATTGATCTAGGCTTAGATGTATGTCCCCAATGTCTTCATCATATGCCATAATATTATTAATACAGATTCATCCATTACAGATTCATGTTCGATATTATCATGGAAGCCGCCACAAAACATAGTTCTATACTTGCCATTGTGGGCAAAGCCCACATGGCAGGATTGTAGAGGGTGCTCTACTTAGAACATTGGGCACGGTATGACTTAAATTTACCCCAAAAAAAATTAATTCAAAGAGTTTCTGAATTATGAGAAATCATGGACATGTTTAGTCTTCTTAAATTTACCCAAAAAAATTAATTCAAAATAATTTAGCTTATAGTTATTAATCAAAATAAATTCTTCAAATAAAATAATTAATAATTAGTAGGGAGAGGAATTTAGACAAGAAATCTACATCTTTGTTCACAAGAAAACCCTGGAGAACAAGAAATAAAATATTAGATGAATGCTAGACCACCTGAAGCAACACGGCAAGAGGGAAAAGTAGAAGAACTCATGTAATTTGCTTTATTATTCAAGTTCTTGACTAAATTCATCACAAAACCCTCACATTATAAGATATAAACATACATACCATGTACAAATCAAAATAACTTTCCAATGGTAGCAATGCAAAGAAAAACTATACCATTTTTTATCATTAGAAGGGCACGGCATGACTTAAATTTACCCAAAAAAATTAATTCAAATAATTTACATTGATCAAATAAAAAAAAAAAAAAAATTAATAATTATTAGGGAGAGAATTTAGTTTAGTTTTAATTAAAATAAATAAATAAAAACTTGAGTTTTATGAAAGGAAAGGAACTTAGAACATTTGGGCATGGACATGTTTAGTCTTTTTAAATTTACCCAAAAAAACTAATTCAAAATAATTTAGCTTGTAGTTATTAATCAAAATAATTTTTTCAAATTAAAAATAAAATAATTAATAATTAGTAGGGAGAGAAATTTAATGGCCTTACTTGAGAGAAAGACGTATACATCTTTGTTCACAACTCAAAAACCCTGGAGAACAAGAAATAACAATAACAATTTGATATTAGATAAAGTAGAAGAACTCGTGTAATTTGCAAAGCAGCCAATCATTCAAGTTCTTGACTAAATTCATCACATTGCACTCTCTGCTTCAACCCTCACATTATAAGATATAAACATACATACCATAACCTTGTACAAATCAAAATAACTTTCCAAGGGTTGCTTCGCTACAATAAGCAATGCAAAGAAAAACTATACCATTTCTTATCATCAGAAAATAGAGAAAAGTTGGTCAAGGGAAAGTGTTGATCATAGCCAAGATGGCATCACGGGGACAAAGTGCTTATGCAAAAGCAGCAAATGTTGTTGAACAAACAATTGGATCAATTAGAACCGTAAGTCCATTAAATATATAGAGCCTATTGGTTTATAATTTTGTCTCTAGATGATGGCTGTCACTTGGTGCAATTAGGTGGCATCATTTACTAGGGAGAAGCTGACAATAGCCACTTACGACAAGTTCCTTGAGAATGCATATAAATCAGGAGTTCACGGAGGCATGGCGGCTGGATTGGTTCTTGGCACAGTCTTCATGATCCTCTTCTGCAGTTACTCATTGGCAATATGGTTCGGAGGAAAGATGATTCTGGAAAAAGGATATACTGGGGTGAAGTACTTAATGTCATCATCGCTGTCTTAGCTAGTTCAATGTTAGTTGTACTTTGGACTTCATTTAACTTTAACTGCTCGTATACATTGATGAGTTAAAGATACATGTTATTTTTTTGGAAGGAGAAGCTAATAATTGATTATCTTAAAAACCATGCAAGAGATTGAATATTTGCATCAAAGAGAGATTAGACATAAATCAATTGTAAGCAGCTTTATTGTGTTTGTGCCAGAGCAGACCCATAATAAATGAATTGGTTTGGCTTACTTCTTAGGTCCTTAGGATAGGCTTCTCCATGCATGTCCGCATTTGCTGCTGGTCAAGCCGCAGCATTTAAGATGTTTGAGACCATCGACAGAAAGCCCGATAGATGAAATTCATGGAGACATAGAACTTAAGGATGTTTACTTCAGCTACCCAGCCAGACCAGATGAGCTGATATTCAACGGATTCTCTCTTTATGTACCAAGTGGGACAACTGCCGCTTTGGTTGGCCAAAGTGGAAGCGGAAAATCCACCATGATCAGTCTTATAGAGAGGTTTTATGATCCACAAGCGGGTGAAGTGCTCATCGATGGCATAAATCTAAAGGAATTTCAGCTTAGATGGATACGCGGCAAGATCGGCCTCGTGAGCCAGGAACCCTTCTTGTTTGTGTCGAGCATTAAGGATAATATTGCGTATGGAAAAGAGAACGCGATCATCGAAGAGATAAGAGCAGCTTCTGAAGTAGCCGACGCTGCTAAATTCATTGATAAATTGCCCAAGGTCTAGAGACGTTTAGTTTAATTAATTTACCTCTAAGTTGAGTGAGATTAATAGAATTGTGAGTTTAAACTTTTTGCATCTTTGCATCAAGGGACTGGACACAATGGTCGGTGAGCACAGTACTCAGCTCTCTGGAGGACAGAAGCAAAGAGTTGCCATTCCCAGAGCAATTCTAAAAGATCCTAGGATTTTGCTTTTAGACGAGGCCACCAGCGCACTAGATGCAGAATCAGAGAGGATAGTACAAGAGGCATTGGACAGGATATCGAACCACTATTATTGTAGCACACCGTCTGAGCCCCGTCAGGAACGCTGATATGATCGCTGTCATTCATCAAGGAAAGATAGTAGAGAGAGGTACTAAAGCACGAATTTTTTTGCATGGCATGTCTCAAAAGAAAGCCAATCCTACCCAGTTGATCTGATATAAATATCTAGTTTAAACGATGGGAACTTCACTTATATAACTGAGTGCATTGGATGCTGAATGTGAAAGAGTGGTTCAAGATGCATTAGACAAAGTCATGGTCAATAGAACTACAGTTATAGTGGCGCATAGATTATCAACCATTAAAAATGCAGACGTGATTGTGGTGGTAAAAAATGGAGTGATCGTTGAGAAAGGAAAGCACGACTCCAGACGGTTTCTATGCATCCTTGGTTGCTCTTAACATGAGCGCAGCGTCATTGTAATTATGTTTTGTGCAACTGATTTTGGTTGTCCTACTTTCCCATATAGTAGGTGACCATACTATTTTTTTTTTTTTTTGTAAGTACTCTTCATATATTTCTCTTGTAAGTATATTCGTGACGGCATGGTTGTTCAGCAATGTCGAAATTGCCATTGGCATGTTCTTTTAGGTCCAGCAAATAAGAGGAGAGAATTTAAGTTTCCTGAAGTAATATACAGTGGGTGAAGTCTTCGTTTAATGGTTTGCTGGGGGCATCATTGGCTTTCAAATCTGAAGCAACAAATGAAATGATATATCCAAGAAAGAACCAAATTAATTCTTACCATCTTTTGTTGGTCAAAATAGCATCACAAAAAGTTCGGTAGAAAGAGGATTATATGATCTAGCTGATAAAATATGCAGATATGAAACAAAAAGCGTTATCAGTTGCAGAGACATTTCCATGCCTTCACAGTGATGCTTAGGAGGTCAAACTTTATGCTGCCTAAGTTTCTTGAGGAAGAGAGCAGCTCTATTATAAGATATCTAAACTTTAGTGATGTATCTTATTCTTAATCCGCCTTAACAAAACAGGCAATAACATGATTCAGTGTGCGGTTGCTTCTGTGGATTAAATTCAAACGATGATATCATACTGTTGGAAGAAACCACCTCAAGATTACAGTAATTTGTTGATTATTTTATTCCATCTCTACTTTGTTTAAAGCTTAGAGAGAGTTGTTATCTGTCATCCATGTCATCTCCATCTCATTAGCTTGTATTTGAATGTTGTAGACATATTTTATACAAAGCAGAGACTAAGATTGAGAGCAAGTTGGCCTATTCATTTCAAAACCACTCTTAAACACACGCATGGTATTAGATCTTTAGAAAAAAAAAAGCCCTTTCTTGAAGCTATCTATCTACGATGGCAACCTCAAGCTCCCTAAGTACCATCATCCATTGACCCCGAATGTCGCAAACTTTGTGATGATTAAGCTAAACCACTCAACTCTTAAAATTTTGGCAGACCCAAACTATGGATCTCTTAGAAAGCCAGGATACACTGGGATCTATTACTGGAGATTATCCTGCACCAGTTAATGAAATTGTAGTCCCAAACACTGAAGTTGTGAATGGAAAAAGTTAATTTCCAATCCAATGTACAACGCATGGAAATGGTCTGATTGTCGCCTGCGTGGATGAATCACTGAACATTGTCTGAAGGTGTTCTTGGCATGGTTGTCGGGCTTGAGACGACTGCTAAGGTGTAATATTTCTCAATCAACTCCTTTGCAAGAGATCTCAAGAAGTGAATATTTTTATGTGACAGCCTCAAAATGTAAAAGAAAGGCATTTATACTATGATTATATCAGCCTTTTTCAAGTACATTTGTGCTTGCTGCTATTGGAAAGCTTGTGAGTGATAGCTCTAAAATTTTCTCACTTCTTCGTGGCTTGGTAAGAAATACGAGTCTTTTGTTACCTCCTTATTAAACCCTTCTGTTCCTTCTTATGCTGATATTGTGCCGCTCCTTCAAGGCCATGAAACAATGAGAAAGTGGCATGGCTCTAAAGAATCTGGCTTCTCAAATCAGAATGCTTTTGTTGGTCAAATATTTCAAAGACAAGAAGCGGCTCCTAACAGAGGCTTCTAGGATGGCGAAGGAGGTAGGAGTAAACCGAATTATAAACCAAAGCGAGTCTGGGATATATACATAAAAACTAGAAATGACTCATGAAAGTGCTTTTTTATGTAAGGGCAAGTTTTGCTTTAAAACTCCTAAGTTTAATGAGCCCAGGCTAGAGCAATGAGTGACTTACAGTGTCAAAGGATTAAACCATGAGGCTCAATATAGGATGGGTAAAAGCAGACAATACTCCAAGTGAGTTAATTTAGGAATATCACAATATGGAATCCCCTCTAATAGGTGTGTAGTTTCGGGACAAACCGGGTGGAAAGTGGTAGGTCTGTAATGACCCCTTCAACAAGGGCAAGGAGTGGTTGCTAGGCCAAAGGGCTTGGATAAGGAGTAACTCCTCACAGACTTTTAGGATGACGAAAGGGATAGAAATGATCCAATACGTCAAGTGAGTTAATCCAAGGATGTCGCAATAATACTAACAAATGTCACACCCCAAATTCTATAGGGATGGGCGAGTAACACTTTCAACAAGTGTGGAAGGCAAGGCCAGAGCAATTGCAGTCCAAGGGGGTGCAACATTGATCAGTTTTGTTTGCAGAACTCCGACAATGCCAACAAAGAGAAGGATCCGAAAGCAAGTAATAGTCAACCCAAAGGACAACAAGCAGAATTACGTTATCAAATCTGACCAAGGCACGCAGCGCCGGATTGCTGTCATTGGTTTAATCAAGCACTCAAGCTTTTGCTGCCTTGAAGGCTTCTGATCCTGATGACCAGGCATGGTTCCCTAACCAGGCGCTTCATCCCACGACTACTTCTACTCAAAAATGTTTTCCCTCTTAATTGATCGCAATTTTGGCCTTAAGAAAATATGGTTGCTGGAAAATTACTGTCAATGAAAATGCATTTTGCGCATGGTTTCTGAGATTGCATTCAATGAGATATTGCATGGTTTATGCTTGTTGGGGTGATATTGCATTAACTGAAATTCACTAAGCTTGCTTATAGTAAACTATAACGGAGAATGCTTCCCAGAGAAGGGCCAGATTTCTTCAAAATGTATATGCCACAAAACAGCTCTCAAAGAATGGTCAGGATAACTCTACAAACTGGTTTTTAACTAAGCAAATTGTTCTATTCATTGCCTGCAATGAAATCTCAGTGAATGCAATCTCGGAAACCATACACAAAACACATTTTCATCGACAATTACTGTACATAACTATATTTACTTAAGGCCAAAATTGCTATAAATTAAGAGGGAAAACAATTTTGAGTACAATGTTGATGACAAGAAAGGTTTCTTCCAAGACAAGTTGCAAGGCAAGTCTACTTTTGAAAACCTTAAATCACCCTCTCCTTTTGTTTGATCACAACATTCAATGAGGAAATATACAAAAATAAATAAAATAGAAAACCTGCGGGAACCAAAACCAGACACGAACTGCAAACTCCTATTCAGGTTTGTAACCCGATCCGACAACACCGTTTTGGCCATGAGAGAAAGGAGAGCAGAGCAAGGCGTGAACCAGAAAAGCTCTGCAAACAGGAAGGAGGGCTCTCGGTTCACTCTCCGTCGTATTGAAGCCAGGATATGTAGGATTGTAGAAATCCCCTTGCCTGGTGACGCAACAGTTTTGTCTTCTTCTTGGAAAACAGAGATTTTCCAATGCATCCAATTTTTAATCAGAAGCTCATCATATGTGCCATGTACAGAGAGGAGTGTGTGTTTCGTGTAGGTGTGGAAGTGACCATTTGCTTATTTTGGGTTCTTAATTCACACTTACAACTTCCTCCAGATCAGGATATTCTTAGCATAAAGAGCTAATCTGTATCTATAACGGAAAGGGTCAAGCTCTCCTCTCGGTGGAGAGCTTAAAAAGGGTCAAGCTCACGCATGCAGGTGAAATGGCAGTCCGGGACTTGCTTTGTTGTCAACACAGAGAGACTATGCGTTTGCTACGAGTCAACAATCGTGCTATGTCATCTTCTCATAAAAGAGCAACCTTGGATAATGTTGCACGCACTGTGATAATCTTTCTTCTTTTAGAGATAATATCTCCGCATTCCTTGCGTCAATTTAGGCCCTCCTCGTACTCAAACCTATCTTGGCTGTGTTCGCTACATCAATTTCATCTGCTATACAGATTTAGGGTTCGTTTTTGAACTGTTAAAAACCAAAATACACCCGGGAACAAGCAAGGCCGCTTCGGGGTAAAACTGACGACCAATTCACGGCATGAAACCAGGAAACAAACCAGTTAAGGCCGGTCCTCATTTTTTTATCCAAAAACTGAACAGAAGCCCATCAGGCAAGACTAGTTTGATTCGGTTCTTAGATTGAACCGGCCTGTTTGGTCATCCATCTACTATCATGTGTATTTCTTCTTGAAATGTATGGTGTCCCTTTGAAGCAGTTGCAGACATTTCCTCAGTTGGCTGGACTTTGCTTGTTGTGTGGGAGGTACAAACGTTGAATCACCTTTGAATTTTCTTATAACTTGGTTTTCGCCATCGCATGCTTGGACTTCTACATCTTAACTAACTAATTTGACTGAGAACTAGGGGCAAAAACACGGATCAGTACTGCTAGGTGTAGCAACCGAGTGGCATGAGGAACAGTATCAGCCGCTTAAACAGAGTTATTCCCATCCTCCAATTCCAATGCAGAAAGCATGAAATGAATGAAGTCCTGCTCATCGTCCTCGGATTTGCCCTTGGCCCTTCTTTTCCGCTGTTCCCTCCACCCACTTTTTGAGAACCGAATCCAGACTCTCGGCAGTCCTCTTCATTTCAGCCGCACTTCCCTTCACCATTAGAGAATTCAGCTGGGTAATGGTCTATGTTATGGGTGATATGGGGACCCGACTGACTCGGCACTTAGAAAATTCATGTGATACGTGTCTAGCTTGTCAATCGGATCAAACTTTTTGCTGATCGAGTCAACTACAATCTTGATTCTGTTTGAACATTTCTTACCTTCACTGCATGTTGCTCGTCACATGAGCTCTTCGGTTTCATGACGTTTCTTTTGAATTTTGTTGCATCTTTCTTATGAATGTCTTCTTTTGATGAATCATCTTCTAATCACAAACAAGGATAGATAGCAGAAGAAAGTGAAAATGGTGTCCGCCCCGGAATCATTCCTTGGTTGCTCATCACATGAGCTCTTCAGTTTCATGACGTTTCTTTTGAATTTGTTGCATATTTCTTATGAATGTCTTCTTTGATGAATCATCTTCTAATCACAAACAAGGATAGATAGCAGAAGAAAGTGAAAATGGTGTCCGCCCTGAAATAATTCGGTAACACCATGGGTCTCCACTGTATACATATTGTCCGTTTTTGACACTAAGTCCTCACAATTTTGCTCTACACAGTTTTGTTCTTCTTAGGGCAGCCCGTACTACCCCAGGAAAACGCGGGGCAGCCCATACTACCTCAAGAAATTCTGTAACACCCTAGGTCTCCACTATACACATATTTTCCGCATTGGATTAAAGTCCAAAGAGGGGCACCTCATACTACCCTAAGAAAACGTCCACGCCGCCATCCCTCCTCCCGGCGGTGCTCTCCCCTCCCTCCCTTGGGTCCAAAGCAGACATTTTGTTTTACACGGTTTTGTTCTTCTTGAGGAACCTCATACTATCCCAAGAAAATGCGGGGCAGCCCATACTACCTCAAGAAAACACCCTCGCCGCCATCCCTCCCCCGGCGGTGCTCTCCCCCCCTTGGGAGCACAATGCCCTCATTGGGAGTTCGCTCTCCCCCACTTGGGAGCTGCCCACACTGCCATCCTTCCTCCCGGCGATGCTCTCCCCTCCCCCTTGGGTCCAAAGTGGACAATATGTGTTTTGTTCTGTACGGTTTTGCTCTTCTTGGGGCACCTCATACTACCCTAAGAAAACGTCCACGCCGCCATCCCTCCTCGCGGCGGTGCTCTCCCCTCCCCCCTTGGGTCCAAAGCAGACATTTTGTTTTACACGGTTTTGTTCTTCTCGAGGAACCTCATACTACCCCCAAGAAAATGCGGGGTAGCCCATACTACCCCAAGAAAACACCCGCGCCGCCATCCCTCCCCCCGGCGGTGCTCTCCCCCCCTTGGGAGCACAATGCCCTCATTGGGAGTCCGCTCTCCCCCACTTGGGAGCCGCCCACACTGCCATCCTTCCTCCCGGCGGTGCTCTCCCCTCCCCCTTGGGTCCAAAGCGGACAATATGTGTTTTGTTCTACATGGTTTTATTCTTCTTTTTCTTAGGGCACCCCATACTACCCCAAGAAAACGCCCGAGAAAACGTGGGGCCGCCTATACTACCCCATGAAAATGCCTGTGTCACCATCCCTCCTCCCAGCGGTGCTCTCCCCTCCCCCTTGGGTCCAAAGCGGACAATATGTGTTTTGTTCTGCACGGTTTTGTTCTTCGCCCCCATTTGGGAGCTCCTTGCTCTCACACTCTCCCTCCCTCTTGGGATTGTCCGATGTCAGTTGTAACCCCCCTTTGGAGCCTAGTCCCTGGGTCTCACATTTTTCCCATTCCCTAGGTTTCACACTCTGATACCACTTGTAACGCCCCCCTTGGGAGCCTGGTCCCTGGGTCTCACACTCTCCCCCTCTTGGGATTGTCCGATACCACTTGTAACGCCCCCCTTTAGAGCCTGGTCCCTCGTCTCACACTCTTCCCATTCCCTAGGTCTCACACTCTAATACCTCTTGTAACGCCCCAGGAGCCTAGACCTTGGGTCTCACACTCTCCCTCTCTTGGGATTGTCCGATACCACTTGTAATGCTCCCAAGCCCCTTGGGAGCCTGGTCCCTGGGTCTCACACTCTCACTCTCCCCCCTTGGGATTCCTTGGGTCTCACACTCTGATACCACTAGTAATGCCCCCCTTGGGAGTCTGGTCCCTGGGTCTCACACTCTCCTCCCTTGAGATTGTCCGATACCACTTGTAACACCCTCCCTTGGGAGTCGAGACACTCTCTCCCCCTTAGGATTCCTTAGGTCTCACACTCTGATACCACTTGTAACTTCTCCCCTTGGGAGCCTAGTCCCTGGGTCTCACTCTCCCCCCCTTGGGATTGTTCGATACCACTTGTAATGCCCTCCCTTGGGAGCCTATTTTCCCTCCTTGACCGCCATGGAAAATTCAGAATCCGGATTGTTAATTACAGCTTTTCTATCCTCCAACAGCTCTAGGAATACTACAGTAGGTTTCTTATCATTAATAACCTCTTTCACCTCTAGTCTTGATCTCTGAAAAAGAAATTTTTCAAGTATCAAGTAGCCTATTTGATGTTAGCAAATGTCAAGTATCAAGTAGCCTCACGTTAGCCTAGTGTTTTACACCTAACATAACAGATTGGATCTGTTTATTTCATTAGTCTTATTGTTCTTCGTTAATAACTCAGTGGAAAATAACGGCTTGTGAGTAAGGAATTTAATACTCTCTCTCCATGAGGATCACCTGCATAAAGCAGCGCGACCCAACTTAAAATTCTGTAAATGCAACTACAATCTACTGAGGCAGAAGCATAAAAGGTGTAAGGTGCAGTAAAAAAATCCATAAAGATAATAGAGTCACTAAGTCTATGGTGATCCAGGATGAATACTCTTCATAGTTTTAACAATTAGTCCAATCAATAAAGCATTGCCCAGGAAATGAGTTGTCCCTTTGATACTCCTAAGAAATGTATCTATCCAGCAGCTCAAAATTAGATACCAGAATCAGCACAATACAGATAAAAATGCTAAGTGCATACTTGTTTCCACTGGTCTTAAAGAGCCAAACGTGACCAAACACACAGCAGCCGAGGAGGATTGCTCGAGAAGGAAACAACGATGAACATGATTTACCTGGCAGACGAATGTAAGGAGGCGCAAATCGCTTGAGGAGGCGGCAAGCCCAGACTTGAGGAGAGGTGCGATCCAATCGGGGCGATCCAGGAGAGGTGCGATCGGGGGCTGAGCTCTGCCTCCTGTGGGAGCTGTGACGAAGAAGAATAATTAGGCGGGAAAAAGAAGAAGAGGAAAACGATTTTGTTTGAGCATATATACTCAGTATGCAAAACAAAGCACAATGACTCAAGACTCAAGTTCGGATGTGCTTGATCTCTATTCGCTTTATTAGATTCAAAGTAAGGGCGGGAAAAAGAGGAAAACGCGACCGAACACACAGTAGCCGAGGAGGATTGCTCGAAGGAAACAACGACCTGGCGGAGGAACGTGAGGAGGCGCAAATCGCTTGAGGAGGTGGCAAGCGCGGGGCTCGAGGAGAGGTGCGATCCGATCGGGGCGATCCGGGAGAGGTGCGATCGGGGGGCCGAGCTCTGCGCTTTGCCTCCTGTGGGAGCTGCGATGAAGAAGAAAAAGAAGAATTAGGCGGGAAAAAGAAGAAGAGGAAAACGAGCCGGAACTCGCCGGTGCGCAGTGCCCCCGGGAGACGTGTCCAACTGATATTTATACAAATGAGGCAAAGCTTCCCCAGGTGACGTGTCCAACTGATATTTATACAAATGAGGCAAAGCTCGACGCTTTACCAGTGTTTGCAGGTCCGATGGACAAGATATGCGGCGTGTTGAATCAGTGTGGGAAGAGGTTCGAAGACGCTCTGTGAAAAGTAGAGATGCTCACGGACAATGTCTGGCATCACCGTAAGTTCTCTCTACAATTTTTGCTCACAATAAATGTCTGTATAATCAGTTAGGAACATTTTGGATTTGTTGTGGACACGTACCTGATTGCTTGCTTGCATATATATATTTTCTATGTTTCTGCAACGTAAGCAAATGTTGTGGATGTGAATATTCAATCCATAGAGTTTGGCACCTTGTCTTTCATTGACGTGGTTTAGGAATCGGTTCGATTTCAGTCACCACCTAGGAACTAACATACATGCTTCATGATCTGTGTATTCAATCCACCAATTAGCTGTTGAGTGGATCAAGTCCCTTGATTATTTATCTAGGGGAGATTCAACTCTAATGTGCGGTGCTATCTTCAGCGCTTATTGTTTTGCTAATCTATGTTGATTCCTACTTACAACAAATTGCCAAATGTGTAACATGG
Organism: Eucalyptus viminalis; assembly: GCA_014182385.1. Taxonomy (NCBI): domain Eukaryota; kingdom Viridiplantae; phylum Streptophyta; class Magnoliopsida; order Myrtales; family Myrtaceae; genus Eucalyptus; species Eucalyptus viminalis. Next base: position 4,935,665 of record CM024536.1, read on the forward strand.
CACTTCTGTGGAGGGCATACTTTGTTTTCCATAATTTTCAAAAGCCATCCAGACCCATCGGGCTCTTTGCATGACCGAACGTTGGACTAGATAAATGATCACCTCTTGGCTCTTCGCCTTTTTCCTGTAAAGAAGAAAAATTAGCTTTGTCCTGTAATAGGAAGCACTGCAGCAGCTGGATAAGCTTGGTTTTGGCTTGTTGTTTGTTCTTTAGTTTATTTGTGACTTGTGAGAGACAAATCCCGTACTTTCTTTGATTCTTGTCTCCTCACGGTTTTCAATCGATGGAATTGTGATGTTAAGAACTCTATTTATACCTGACCTCGACCGATTTGTAATTGTGCTATGTTTGTGTGAAACAGTTAGAACCAGCCCTAGCGTCACGGACGCAAAGAATGGCTCGACCGCTCGGGGGACAAAAGTGCTTGCGAGAGGGGGACAGGATAAGGTATTTCAGCAGACATTTGAGATTCCGCCAGAGAGAAGCTCCGAAGGCATATGCTTGCTATCTATCCATTTCCACTGGGCTGTCATTGGGACACTGTATTTGTCAAACAAGAGACTCGCCTTCTGCGGTGATAACCCTCTTTGCCAATACTCTCTCCGTTAGGACAAAGAATAAAGTGGATGTATTATAAGGTGACCTTTTCCAATCTTCCTATAATTGCATTTACTCTAGGATTGCTATTTCAAATGGGTAAGCACTGAACTTTTGTCTGAATCATGATAAGTTTTTAATGCATTACAAATTCATAGCCTGAGTTATGATTTTCGTTTCCCCTCTTGTGACTGGCCCGAGTTGTCTTGCGATTGCCCCTCTTTGGAGAACCTTCATTGGAAAGGACCTTCATTGGAAAGGACCTTCATTTAACTCATTGATTGTATTACTTCACCGAAACTTGGATCATTTTTTTTTGTCATTTTATTCTTATTTAAGCATGAAGTATCTGAATGTAGTGAAACACACCCAGAAAAAATTTGTCAAGCTCCGCCGAGCTTCACTCTCCCACCATCGATTCTGAACGTGCTTTCATCCCGATTGATTGCGTAGGTGGTTACTTTGCTCAATCGGTTGAGCACCGTTAGTCCTTCTTCAAACAGGTTGAATCCTACTGAAAAGTACATCTAGGTTGTCACGAGAGATGGTTATGAATTCTGGTTCATGGGTTTTATATCATATGACAAGGCTCTCAAGAACATAAATGAGGCTTTACAGCACTATCATGACAATAACATGGCTGGAAAGATACTGGTACAATAAGGGCCTGTTTGGCAACGTGCCAAAAAATGCTGCATTCTCGATTTTTGTTCAGAATCGGTTTGGGACGAGAATCGCGTTTGGTAAATTTTTTTGTTCAGGAACAAATTTGTTTCCGGAACGATTTTGGACAAGCTTTGAGAATAAAAAAAAATCTGATTCTACGTCCGAGAATCGGAAAAAGAATCAAAATGTGAAACCCTTGGTTGCCATCCACCATCGCCCGCCGCCGTCCGCCACCACCCGCCACCGCCCGCCGCCGCCCGCCGGTCGCCGGTTCGCCGCTGGTCGCCGGAGGCTCGCCAGGCCAGGGCGAGGTCCGGCGGCTCGCGGAGGCAAGCTAGCCACCGGCGAGGCCGAGCCTCGCCGGCGGCGGGCGAGCCTCGCCGACAAACTGGGCGAGGCCCGGCCTCGCCGAATCGGGAGGTCGAGCCTCGCCGGTGGTTGGGCGAGCCTCGCCTAGCTACCGGTGAGGCTCGCCCGGCCACCGGCGAGGCTCGGCCTCGCCAGATCTGGCTCGGCCGAGCCTCGCCTCGGCTCTTGGCGAGGCTCGGCCGACGAGCCGACCTCGCCGAGGGTCGGCGACGCTCCGGTGAGGGTCGCCGGCCCTCGTCGGCTGATCGCCGGTCCGGTGGCCGGCCAAATGAAGAAGAAGAAGAAGAAGAATAGAAAAAAAGGGAAAAAAAAGGGGAAAAAAAAGAGGAAAAAAGAAAAGAAAAAAGTAAAAAAGTAAAAAAAAATATTTAAAATTTATTTAAAAATCAAAAGAAATTAATTTGGAACATAATCAATTAATACGATACCAAACGCAATTCTATTCCGGAATCAAAAATTTTAAACGAGTTACCAAACACGCTTTTTACTCATAATCGGTTCCTAACGAGAATAAAAAATAATCATTTCTACGAATCGCCTAATGTAATCGTTGCTTAACGCGCCCTAACTCACCCCGGGCGAGGAAGAGATTGACTGTACTTGAATAATTTGGATATGCGTCCGACTGCTATGGATACTCGATTTCGAATGTTTTACTTTGTAATGTAAAATAAAATAAGATAAAGCTTTCATAGTCCCAAAAAGGATCACTAGGGCTTTCTTCATTATTGCTCTTGTTAGATAAGCCCGAATGAATATAGCCAGTCATTTCAGATGCCCATATTTGCCAATGGACTGAGATATGTGGTGAGTGACCAATGCATGGCATTGGAAGGTTCTTGTTTTAGTGTTATTTTCGCTTTGATTTGTAGATAGTCACATGTTGAATAACTGGCTGTCGTATGCAATCTAGCATGGTCCCAGAAAGGATCGCTAGGGCTTTCTTCAGTACTGCTCTTGTAAGATACCACGTGAATGACTATGGCCAGTCATTTCAGATACCCATATTTGCCCAATGGGCTGAGATGTGGTGAGTGACCACTGCATGGCATTGGAAGCTTCTGGTTTGTGTCATTTTTGCATTGGTTTATAGATAGTCACATGATGTGTCCATTGGCTGTTGTGTGCGATCTTTCTTGGCCTGTAGAAACGGAACTTCGAGAGTAACATTTCCTTTTAAAACAGTTGCAGCAGGTAAACTATATTCTATGAAGCAGCTATCGGAGCTTGTTTCTTCTTTTTTCCCTTTAATAATTGGGTTCTTCAGTTTTGGAAGCTGGCTTCTGATAGCACTCTAGCTGATAAATACAATTATAATCTGAATCACGTTTTACTAAAGATGCCTAACCCGACGTGATCTAATTCTTGAAAGGGAAGCATTCTATTGCAGCAAACTTCTATTTACTTCGGCAATGACTGCGGCCTATCACTAGTCATCTTTAATTGCTAGGCTAATTGCAAGGTTGCCGCCACGACCCTTGGTTACAAAGTCGCATGGGAAACTATACTCTACGCAGGAGATGAGGGTCTAACTGACACTTTCCAATCATTTTGCCGACAAACTGAGAAGGGAATGCGTACTCAGTTTGGTGCTTTTCACGTGGCAACGAGCAACCAAAATATCGAAAGCTTTTCGAGAAATAATTATCCAAAAGTCTTAAATTTATCAAGAATTTGCAAATTTAGTTGTAAATTTTTCATTTTTCACATTTTAGTTTAAATTTTCTTATGATTAGTCAATTTAAGGTTTGGAATGCCAAAAGAGAATAGAAAAATGAAGTAGAAAGCTCAATGCTCAATTGCTCATCCCCTGGATGGTTGTTTGCTAATAGTTTAGCCTTAGAAAAATAAAATAAATAAATAAATAAGACGTCTTGTGCTTATGGCTATCATTCCACATAAGAACCTTTCTATATCTATGCGTTTTTTTTTGGCGTGTTCTAGATGATCTGAGCTCTGTTCAACGTAGACTTGTCCTTACGTGCTCTCTAAGCGTCGGGTCGGCCCATATGGTTTGTCGTGAGACAAGGATTGATGTTCAATTGTTCACGTTTCTTACGTATTCTATTCTCGATAGGATCAGGAATTGTAGGGTCATGCTTTAGATGCATTCGAACCGCACAGAAGAATATCAATACTCGTGGCCTGTCCTTGTTCCATATAATGGCATGCTATATAATACAATTTCTCGCCTGATGGTTCTTGTTAACATGGCAAAATCGTGTCCTCAGCACACATCAATCCTTTTAAATAATCGCCACTCTTCTTTCACATGTTAAAAAATTGATTTGCTTTCAAGAACACGGTAATCCGTGACAACTCATCGTGTCATAGTTGTGCGTTCACTCTATATTTTATTAATTCTTCCCGTGTCCTGTGTCCGATGTACTCGGTTACATTAATCTTCTTCGGGGCAAATACAAAGTTGATTTTTCCTTCTTTTTTCTCTTTTGCTTTTACACGACTACCTTACGTATCTCATAAGGTCTTGTGGTAGAAAAACAATGGCCTCATCAGGTCTCTTTTGGATCAACAAATCTCATACCTAGTAAGTGACTCTTTTGGAAATGCTCGGGGCCAATCCATTGGACGCAAGAGTCCTCTTTTTCAAAAGCCTTTTTGATTAAAAGACCCGATGACGCGAAAGGCGCACTACTTAGAACCCCCAATCTCTGAAAAAAATATTCTCCGAAGTGGGAACACAGATTTGACATGGTGATGCACGTGACGTCAACAAGGGGAGGCCCACGAAGGAGAAGGCGCCAAGCCAATTGTGAAAGCCAGATGTCCTAACCAATTATGGCTTAAGGGAAATCATCTCCTTAGCATCAAATTGCAAATCCGTCTCTTTCGAGGATAATCGCTTTGACCGTGTTGATGTAACCCCGTCTTTTCCACCCGTTTATGTCGATAGACGTGTAAATAGCTGTCCAGTTCGCGTACATCGGTCAAAGATCTGTCGACAAAGCAAAGAAGCCCTTGCCATTAAAAGCCACTTCGATCGTCGCTTTTGCCACGTGGTCACTCATGTGCAGGCAAAACGTGGTTAGTTTTTTAATGGGAATTTAGATGGGTCTTCCTTTTTTTTTCCCCCCTTTGGAGGGTGAACGTGAATCGTTCGGATTGAAAGAGGAGAAAAAGAGAGAGAGGTCAAACTAAAAAGTTCTTTTGTCCGGAGGGGACCGAAGATGGTCGGAGAAGCACGTTTCTGGCGTGGCTATTTTGGCATAAAGTTCGATTTTAGACACGAAATACGAGAGAGAAAGAGAGAGAGAGAGAGAGAGAGACGGGGCGGAGGTATCCGAATCCGAGGGCGGAGCGTTAGGTGGCGGCTTGTGATGGGCGGTCGGGTATCCGCCAGGCTTCCTGCGCAGAATATCCGCTGCTCCTCATACGCGCTTCTTTCAATAATAAATAAATAAAGGATGGAGGAGAGGAAGAAAAAAGGAATATTCTTTTCTTCCTTTTTTCAAAAATAGAAAAAATGGAGTGCCCCAATTGTGATAGATAAAAATACAGATACGGCTCTACCCATATCTCCTTTTCTATTATGTACAGAGATATATGTAAAGAAAGAAGGAGAAGAAGAAAAAAAGGAATATTCTTTTCTTCAATTTTTTAACAATAAAAAATGAAGTCTGCCAGTTGTGATAGATAAATATAAAGATATAGCTTGACCCAAATTTCTTTTTCTATTATATAAGTAAAGTAACATCTAAGAAAGGTTTCAACCTCCAAACCATTTTCATGTAGATCTGTTATCATAAATCATAGTTTTCATCACTAAATAAAGCGTTAATTATAGTGATGATGATCTGACATATCTTTTTTCCCTCGAAAGAAATCGAGTGATCGAGAATCATTTCCTTTCCCTACTTATTCAATGCTTCTTTTCACCACTCTCTCTACGGATGATGGCGACAACACGTTCGGCCCCATGTTAGTTGAGGAAAGAATGAAAAAGACGCCGAGGTAGAAGACATTATTCATCAAGCACATCCAATTTAGAAAGACTGTCGGCACTGAAGGGAGAAATGAAGAAAAAACTCGTACGCTCTATTACCTACTCTAAAGTTTTCGATCGATGTCTAAAGAAACTATGAGAAGGAAATTTAAGCAATGTCCATAACTCAGGCCTTCTTAAAATGCATGTACCAATAAAATTTCGAACATTTTCCTTGGTCGCATATAAATATATTTTATGATTTTTTTTTTTTTTTTTTTTTTTTTTGGGTTGGAACATGTGTATGATCATTGAAATGCGACTATTCCTTCCTCTTCCGTTGGTGGCAAAGAGATTTCGCATCATCCGGGCTCCTCTGTCACGTCGCACGCAATACACGTTCGCATGTTTGGCCCGCGATAGGAACTCCAGCCATGCGCGATATCGTAAAAAGCAAAAACCCCACGCCAAAAAAAGAAAAAAGAAAAAAGAAAACAAAAAAAAAAGAAGAGAAAAAGAGAGGGAAAAGAAAAAGAGAAAAGAAATTAAAAAAAAAAGGGAGAGATAAAACCCCAGAGGAGGTCTTGCTTCGTTGTTCGCGCACGGACAATCCTAATCGCTGTCAATCGTACTCTCATCTTCTTCCGTCTCCCTCTCTTCTTCCTCCCCTCCTTTGCTCTCTGCAATTCATCATCTCGTCGCCGTCGCTCTCCTCCCTCGCATTCCGATTCCCTCCGCCGCCGCCGTTGCCTCCCCGCCGCTCTCTCTCTCTCTCTGCGTCCGTCTCCGTCTCCGTCTCGTCCATCGGCATTCGGGCTGCCGTTTTCCGCCACGCGGCCGGCGGGGGAGCCTGTCCGATTGACGGCGACGGCGTAGGCCGCGCGAGGGGAGGGGGGACTCGTTCTCGAGCTCTCGCGCTCGCCTCTGCTCCGTGCGCTGCGTGTGCAGGCGCTCGCGCGCGCGGGTGGTGAAACCGTAGCTGGCTGCCTGCCTGCCTTGTTTTTTTTTTGGTTTTTTTTTCGGTGGTGGTTTTTGTGAAGTGTAGATGAGCCATGTCGATGCCGAAGGAGCCCGAGGTGGTGATGAAGTTGCGGGGAGGTTCTGTGCTGGGGAAGAAGACGATTCTCAAGAGCGACCACTTCCCTGGGTGCCAGAACAAGCGCCTCTCCCCGCAGATCGACGGCGCTCCTAACTATCGTCAGGTTTACAAGGCCCTTTCTCCCTTTCCTTCGCTATTTTTTTTTTCTTTTATTTATTTATTTATTTGCATTTCGCGCATTTTCTCTCGACGATGCGATAAGCGCCGCTGCGACTGCGCTTTGTGCATGCGTGGATTACCGATCGGTCTTTTGTCTCCTAAGTTGATAGCTTTCGTGTAGGCGGCGATTGGATTACTATTATGTTAGTTTGTGTCGCGGAGAATTAGTTTCTCTTAGCTGATTGGAATGTTCTGTGAGGTGGTTGGTTTTCTGGTCTGGTAGGCTGGCTTATTTTTGGAGAGAGGAATGTGGTTCTTAAAATGCATTTATAAGTCGATTACCGACTGGTGACATTAATTACGTAAGATTTGATAGAGTTATGGGCCGATTGATTCTCTTTTTGTGACGCCGATTTGGAATGTCTATCTTGTCATTAGTTTTGTCATGCTGTGCAGTGGCTCATTTACAAGGAGATGATTAACTTTATGTAGTGTAGGTAGGGGTTGACCTGATTTTATATGAGGCAGAGCACTACAATTAATCTGTCTGTCGGTGGTTTTGGCAATTCTCTGCGCACAGTAATTAATGTGACTAGTAGTGCGTAATTTGTATCGTGTTCTCATCTGCTGGGGACTTTCCACAGGCTGATTCGTTGCACGTCCATGGCGTGGCAATTCCAACCATTGATGGGATAAGGAATGTTCTTAAGCATATCGGTGCCCAAATTGATGGGAAGGGAGTAAGAGTTCTCTGGATTAGTCTGCGCGAGGAACCGGTAAGTGCATCTAAAGGGGCCAAAGTGTTCCAATTAATGTTTTGTTTTGTGTCTGGTAGCTATGTTTTCTTTGAGTTGCATCGCCGATGTATGAGTCAGGTATGCCTTTTGTGTAATTGCCATGCCTTGCATGTGACTCGTTGTCCCTCCCCCAAACCCCAACCAAACCCCTCCCCCAATTTTTGATTTTTAGAGATGGAATTGGAAAATATTGGAGGGACAAACGAACATTAATTTTGTCCATGGAGTTAATATCCTCCTTGATTGCATCACACCACGTGGCAGGTTGTTCCTCGCTCATGGCTTCTTTTGTTCATGTTCTTGTTTGTCCAAAAATCAGTGGAAACAATGGATTCTGATGCTGTCATAAACTGTTGCACAATAACCGTTTGGTTGATACTTCTTAAATCTTTATTAGTTGGACCCCACAAGTGAGACAGTTGTCCGTTGCATATTGTTGCAAATAGCATAATGCAGTGTTTGTGAAGCTTATCGATTTTCTTTACCTTTTGAACAGGTTATATACATTAACGGACGACCCTTTGTTTTGCGTGATGAGGAAAAGCCACTTTCTAATCTTGAATTGACGGTATGTTATGCTGTCAAGATACGCCATTTTCAATTAGGTGCTCTACCGTTACTGCATGATCAAATGATTGCCATGTATGCTGGTTTTGCTATTGTTCTGCTGGCTTTGTCATTGTTGTCATTGCTTCACATGCCGAGAGATCTCCTTATATATGTGGAAAGATGAGGAAGCTGTGAATCCCAATTACTCTAGAGCTCATATTTAGGTAATCAAATTGCTGAATTGATTGGATGTTGTGTCTTCTAACCTGATTGATTTTAGCTTATATCCGTAATATATTATGAATCCTTGTTTATTTTTAAAAATGTATTGATGTCGCAGATTTTGTAGCAACATTCTGATTCATGTTTTGCTTTTATACCTGTCCATCTGAATCTTATTAGGGAATCAACAGGGATAGGGTTGAACAAATGGAGGATAGACTGAAAGAAGATATCATGATGGAAGCAGCAAGGTGCATACTTTCTCATCACAGCACCGTTCGCTGATTTTAGTAATCGTGGGTTTTCTTGACAGTACAATCATTTGATAATCTCCATAATAGCATATCCCTATTGCGAATTTTGACTTAGCAGATATGGAAATAAGATCCTTGTCACTGATGAACTGCCAGACTATCAGCTTGTGGACCAGTGGGAACCGGTGTCCCGTGATTCTGTGAAGACCCCACTCGAGGTATCATATGTATGTCAGACTTATTGCTAGAGGACAACAAGTGCTTCCATTTTCTTATTAATGGTCTCACTGTTATTTCTTTGACACAGGTGTACCAGGAATTGCATGATGAAGGGTACCTTGTGGACTATGAACGAGTTCCCTTAACTGATGAAAAGTCACCAGAGGAACAAGATATTGATGATTTGGTAAGTAAGATGTTTTAAATTTCGTTTGCTTCTTTGGATGAAATAATTACTGTTTAATGAGTGCGGTGGTTACTAAATTATATTCACCTGATTCATGGAAGTTTCTCTGTTTTTTTGTATTTCAAGTGACCAGAAGGGAGGACATCTTTCAAAATATACCAGAATAACTGCATGTGGCTTACATGACTGAGCTTTGCCTAGAATAGCGAGACAGCTTATGTTTTAGTTGATGTAATATTGAATCTTCTCAGAGCCTCCTCATAATGTTCGCTTCCATACTATCTCTGAGTTGTAATTCAGTGCATGCATATGTTAGAGATCTTGTTATATTTACCAGTTCTTGTCTTTAGGTCTTTCCAAAGTTATATAGGGCTAGAAAGTGAGGAAATATGATACCTTTGTGCTAGATGGATAGTTGTTTGGGACATAGTTCCTTCGCTCAGTGAAGCATATTGGTGTATATGACTGCAAAAACACTAATATGTGGTGCCTGTGCATGTTTTTAGTGAATAGGCAGAGTCAAACCTAGTTTAGACAGTGCGAACTATCAGTCCAGAGTATGTTTCAAACAGCTGTGAAATACTGACTGATAATTTGATTGCTTGTATTTCACCATGTGCTATGGTAATGGTGCTATAGATATGATCTCTGTAAACGCTTTTTCTGCACTTGGATCGCTGATATTGACTTCCATCCCATTTTCCTTCATAATTTTAGGTTGAAAAAATTTCTCGAGTTGATGTAAACACGGAGATCATTTTCAACTGCCAAATGGGGCGTGGAAGGACAACCACTGGCATGGTGATTGCAACTCTGATCTACCTCAACCAGATCGGCGATTCTGGTAGTCCTTGTTAGTTTACTGCATAATCTTCATGGCATTAGGAAAACTGAACAATTATTAATCTTGATTCAATATTTAGTATTTGTCTAGATTCTCGATTATCAGGTGAGTAATGGTATTGGCAAAATATTATTACATGCTTCCAGGAAGAAAAGTCACATGAAATGGGTTACTGTATCTTTTGTTTTTAAATTAAGCTTGCCACTTAAACTTAGGTTGATGTCTCTCTGATTATCCCTATAAAACCATGGTTTCATTTTGTGTCCCAATTGCTGGACGGATGGTGAGGACAATGCGGTCTTTGATAATAAGCTGAAGAGTAACTTAAAGTCCATTGTTTTCCTTGGCTCTAAAATGATATAGTTTAATTTTAACTTCCTAAGCTCATGTCATGGGTTATAACTCTCCCAATGCACAAGGATCCCTCTGTTTAGATGCCTTCTCTGCAATGTTACTCTCTCTCTCTCTCTCTCTCTCTCTCATACACCCTTTTAAGTGATTGTTCCTTTTTTTTGGTGTGAAGGTATTCCAAGGACCAACTCAATTGGAAGGGTTTTAGATTCTGGTTCTGATGTGACGGTCAATTTGCCAAATTCAGAGGAGGCAATTCCAAGAGGAGAATATGCAGTCATAAGAAGCTTGATTCGGGTTTTAGAGGTAACTAGCGTTACCTCTTTTCTCATCCTGTGGCTGATTCATAGATTGGGTTAGGTTTTCAACTAATATTATTGGTTTAGGGTGGTGTTGAAGGTAAAAGACAGGTCGACAAAGTCATCGACAAGTGTGCATCCATGCAGGTATGTCGTCACAAAGTCACCTAATGCATTTCGCAGAGCCTGTATATGTCCATTAGATTCCTGATTTGACTGATTTATACTTTGCATAAGATCTCCATGAGTTCAGTTAGGCTTTCAATTTTTTCTAAACTACTGCATGAAATTTTTTCGCAGAATTTACGTGAGGCCATCGCCACCAATCGCAATAATATTTTACGTCAACCTGATGAGATGAAGAGGGAGGCATCACTTTCAACTTTTGTAGAATACTTGGAGAGATACTACTATCTCATATGTTTTGCTGTGTACATCCATTCAGAAAGAGAGTCATTGCGCTCTAGTTCTTTGGGTCGTTGTACTTTTGCTGAGTGGATGAAAGCAAGACCAGAACTTTATAGCATAATTCGCAGGTAAAATATTGATTTTGTCACATTTGGACATTCAGATTGAAGGTTCTGCTGGAGACAAATACAATGATGTGAAATTGAATGAAATCTTAAACCTTTTGGTCAGATGCATGCATGCCTATAAATTGAATTGTCAGAGAAAAGTTAAGTTTCACTGTTCATTTGTTAACCTTTTCTTAAGGTCGGGATAGTGTCAGTTTGACGTGGATCTCTCTTTTTGGATAGGAAAGTTTACTGCATACCTTTCAGTTTCAAGTTTCTGCCTTCTTGCATTGGGCAGAAGCATATCTCTATCAGTCATTTTACTGGGTCAGCTTTGAGTTTGACCTTAGGTGGAATATGATTGGTTCACTCGCTCATCCCAGCATCTGGGTAGGCTTTTGATTGCATAACTGATATTACGACAGTTTTCTCATCATGCTCAATGTTCCTTTGTATAATTTAGGGTGTTTCATTTATTACTAGGCTGTTGAAGGTGAAACTGCACCAAGCAAATGAGGCATTAACTGTACAAATCGAGTTTCGATCTGGAACAAATATTATCATGGCATCTTCCTGAAATAACTATTAGCTCTTATTCCAATCGTGATTATACAAGCATTTTGGGCCTTTCTATGGGCAGTGTTTCTAATATCAACAAGTCTGATGGCCTCCACCTTCTGTAACATTGGTTTTTGTAGATTGCTCAGAAGGGACCCAATGGGTGCACTTGGATATACAAGTTTGGAACCATCTCTTATGAAGATGGCCGAATCGGCTGATGGCCGACCTTATGAGATGGGTGTGGTTGCTGCCAGGAGAACTGGGGAGGTTCTTGGCAGGCAAACTGTTTTGAAAAGTGATCATTGTCCTGGTTGTCAAAACCAAAGTTTACCAGAGCGAGTGGAGGGTGCCCCCAATTTCAGAGAAGTTCCTGGGTTTCCTGTTTATGGAGTTGCAAATCCTACTATTGATGGCATAAAATCAGTCATACAGAGGATTGGTAGTGGCATATGTGGTCGCCCTGTCTTTTGGCATAATATGAGAGAAGAACCTGTGATTTACATCAATGGAAAGCCATTTGTTCTTCGTGAAGTAGAGAGACCATTCAAGAATATGCTGGAATACTCGGTATAAGTAACTTTCTCGCACATCATTTTGCATGCTGCATTACAACCAGTGAATATTGACAATCTCTTGATTAACATCTTCCTCTGATGGATCTGACCATTGTAATGGGTTGCATAGCAATGAAATGCCTCTTGTAATGAATTGCATATCAATAAAGATCCTTCCAGGATTAGTGTAATGCACAGATCAGCCACATGTACAAATATGCACACACGCAAGCACAACAAACATGCATCATCACTGGAAAAAGAGTGTCTAGAACAATTATATATTGGTTTCTTAATAAAAAACTTGTTCGCTATGAGTTGGAGTTTTCTACTGAGTTGTGACAGGTGACTACTACTGTCTCTTACATTTAATATCTATGAGACTCTTATTAGCTGTCTAATATTCATCTCTACGGGAATCGTCGTGATATGTATTTATTTTCAAGCAATGTTACTTCACAGGTGGTAGTCAAGCCCATATTTTCTTTGGTGTTGAGTCTTCCTTCACTTTCTTGATTGTAATAAACTGATGTGCATTCAGGGAATCGATCGAGAGAGAGTGGAGAAAATGGAAGCTCGGTTAAAAAGAAGACATTCTTAGAGAAGCTGAAACATATGGGGGTGCTATCATGGTTATTCATGAAACAGAGAAAGGGCAGATATTTGATGCTTGGGAACATGTAGATTCTTCTTCTGTACAGACACCTCTTGAAGTGTTTGAAAACTTGGAATCCGATGGCTTCCCCATTAAGTATGCACGGGTGCCCATAACTGATGGTAAAGCTCCGAAAAGTTCTGACTTTGACACATTGGCAATGAACATTTCTTCTGCCTCCAAGGACACAGCATTTGTTTTCAATTGCCAGGTTAGACTTCAAGCTGCTTCTTTGAGTTTTTGTAACTAGGAATTTAATCAACAAGTAAGGAGCTATTTGCTGATTTTTCCTCATATTATCTTATTGTCTATGTGGCCTTCATAGATGGGCAGAGGAAGGACGACAACAGGAACTGTGATTGCTTGCCTTCTAAAACTCAGAATTGACTATGGTAGACCAATTAAAATCCTGTTTGCTGATGCGAAGCAGGAAGAGGTGGATGATGGCACCTCAAATGGTGAGGAAATTAATGGAAATGGTGCTGCTTCTACTTCTCCAGTGTCTAAAGAGAAGCTTAGTGAGGAACAAGGTCGTGCTTTTGGCATAAATGATATTGTACTACTAGGGAAGATAACAAGACTGTTTGATAATGGTTTGGAGTGCCGTGAAGCCTTAGATGCTATCATTGACAGATGTTCTGCTCTGCAAAACATACGTCAAGCTGTTTTAGAGTACAGAAAGGTATTCAACCAACATGTTGAAGCTAGAGTTAGGCAAGTGGCACTGAATCGCGGTGCTGAGTATTTGGAGAGATACTTCCGCCTGATTGCCTTTGCAGCATATCTTGGGAGTGAAGCATTTGATGGTTTTTGTGGACAAGGAGAAATGAGAATGACATTTAAGACTTGGCAACATCAGAGACCAGAAGTTCAAGCAATGAAATGGAGTATCAGATTAAGGCCTGGACGATTTTTCTCCATTCCTGTATGTTGTAACCTTCCTTCATTTAATGAATGAATTGCAAATTAAGATTTTGATAATCCTCTTGCATTTTTGTCTCATGGTGATCTAATTCTTTTGATTTTAATATTCAGGAGGAGCTGAGAGTGTCTCAAGAGTCCCAACATGGAGATGCAGTAATGGAGGCCATTGTCAAATCTCGTAATGGTTCTGTGTTGGGCAAAGGCTCCATCCTCAAAAGTACTTCTTCCCTGGTCAGAGAACTTCTAGCCACATACAGATTGATGGTGCACCACATGTTTACAAGGTATGTTGTAGAACCAGATAGTCAAAGTTGAACTTTTATATACATTATGACGGATGGGGTCAGCATTACCAACAGTACCATATGCTTGCGGAATTATGCTGTCCATAAACTTTTCTTTAGTGGTGTGTCCAATGTGAAAGCATGAACCCCTAAAGCATTGAGCCCAAACATGGATAGTTTAGCTCTCTTTGTATATGTTGAATTTGCTTGAACTCTAAAAGCTTTGTTAATTAATTCAAGTTATTTCTTGTCTTGAAATTTTGCTTAAAGCATAACCAGAATAGTTAGTGCTTCATGTGAGATTTGGTATTACAGTATGATTGTTTGAAAATGAAAAAATTGTACATAGAGATGTAGTATGCTAGAGTTTGACTTTGACCTGAAGTAGTCTTGTCTATGGTGTGCCACTGAACATCTTTGTCTTTATGCTAGTCTGCATTCAATGTACCTTCACTATTTTTTCAAACGTTGAGGTCATCAACAAGTTCAAACTAAAGCAGTCGTTACATTGCCTCCTCTTTGACATGGACGTATATGGTTTATTGCGACATGAAGCACTTATTATAGGAAAAGCTTCGACTAACCTTTCTGGGCCCTGAGGGAAGCAACTTTAATATCTCTGACATTCACTGTATTTCCCCTCCATTTGTTAAACTCAGCATTTCTCTTGTCTCAGTGATTTATTCATGGTGTGACCAACGTGGTCAACTGTGGGTCTCTGGACTGATTCATGAAAGATGGGCTAAAGGCTGGCTAAGCTCCAGTTCCTTTTCCAAGTCGAAAAGCCTAATCCTTTCTCTATGGGTATACTTAAGCAAAACTTGCATGAATGCTATTATGATTAGCTCATAATGTGAGAAACATGTCTTGAAATATAACTTGGCCATTATTTTCAAGCTAACATCTGTATTTGCTTTAGGTGGATGGGTACCCTGTGTTTAGCATGGCAACTCCAACAATTGATGGTGCAAAGGAGATGTTAGCATATCTTGGTGCCAAACCCGCTGCAGGAGTAACATCTCGGAAAGTGATAATAACTGATCTTAGGGAAGAGGCAGTTGTTTACATTAATGGCATGCCATTTGTCCTCAGGGAATTGAATAAACCTGTCGATACACTTAAGCATGCCGGAATTACTGGCTCAGTGGTGTGTTATCTCAGTCACATCCATTGTTCTATAAATTAGACATAAGTAAAGGTGACTCTTAAATATAGCTGATTTTTGTGCAGGTGGAACACATGGAAGCACGGCTCAAAGAAGATATATTATTTGAGGTCAGGCAGTCCGGTGGGCAAATGCTTTTACATGAAGAATATAACACCACATCACATCAGTCGAGTGTCACAGGATACTGGAAGAACATCCTGACTGATGATATTAAGACACCAGCTGAAGTGTATGCTTCTCTGAAGGAGGAAGGTTATAATATTGCATACTGGAGGATACCATTGACCAGAGAGAGAAGCTTTAGCTTCTGATGTCGATGCTCTCCAATCCTGTAAAGATGAGTAAGTGCCGATTCTTGGCTTACACCCTCTCTAGATCTGATCCAGGTCACAAGTTTGCTGCCTGCGCATTTTGTTGATGGATTTGCTTAAAGTAGCAAAGTGTTAAATGATGCCTAAAGACACTGGGTAAGCTGCAATAAATGTTCCTCATAAATGGCAACCAAAAAAAAGAAAAAGAAAAAAAAAAAAAGGTAACTTTGTGTCCTTGATTTTGGGATAAATGCCTCGGAAGTAGAACTTTTTGGAAAGTCAGTTCAAGTACTAAAAATTTGAGGAAACTTCAGTTTTCTTCTCTTTGATTAAATGTTGACTCAAGGCTTCATAATGTGGAACACAGTGGTGGTGGCAAATTGCCTTACATTACTAACTTATTGTGATTAGCTAGTGATTGTAATGACACCGGTACTAAAATTTTCTTATATAGTCCGTTCCACTTTATGTGGATCATGGAAAGGCTTCTTAATATTGTTCCTGATATTGTTCCTTTTATTTTCTTAATACAGAAAAAAAAACTCATGAAACTGAGACAATTTTTTCCTGCAGCTCTGCTGGCTGTTACCTTTATGTTTCTCATACAGGCTTTGGAGGAGTGGCATATGCAATGGCAATTACTTGTATTAAACTTAAGGCAGAGACCAACTGTGATACAAAGACCCCACAACTGCCGGCTGATAAGTTATACTCTGCAGCTGGAGAGAACTTATCTAGGACTTCTTGATGATGAGGCACTCAAGATGGATGATTATGGAGACATACTGAACCTTACAAGAGTTCTCGAATATGGTCCGAAGAGCAAAGCAGATGTCGACACTATAATCAATAGGTATATTCTCATCTAGGAGACAGATTCTTGTTTCTACTGACACTGAATAGCTATTTAAGCACGAGCCAGGGTGAATGCTGTGAGGTTGTTTGCATGTTAGCACATATTCGCAAAGGAATGTGTTCTGTCCATTTTCTCAGGAATAACTGAAAATAGTTGGCTGTCTCTTAGGAAACATACTTCTACAGTGTTTAAGTTCATTTTTGACTTATCTTTCTCATCATTTTCTTTCTTCATATTTTTAGTTCCTCATGATGCTAATTATATATGGTTTAAACAGATGTGCAGGTGCTGGGCATTTACAAGATGATATTCTTGACTATAGGAAGGAATTGGAAAAGTTGTCTGACTGTGACAATGAAAAGCGATCATATCTCATGGACATGGGCATAAAGGCTTTAAGGTATTCTTTCAGAGGGCTTAAGGCATGTTTGATTTTGTTTGTTTGTTCTTGGCTTGCAAGCCATGGCTGTGTTCATTACTGCTTCATTTGGCGTTCCTGTTCTCGAATCATATCAAACCTGTCCAGCATTGCTTTTGTGAACCCGCCTAGAAGATTTCACTCTTGAATTATCTCCTAACACGATGGCCTCTTGGATTGTTGCCCCATGGACCTGTAAAATCAAAGAAGGCGAGGGGAAATTTTTATATTTTTTTCATAGAGTAAACAAGTGTTTGATGCTTTTGTGATCCGTATTACTGTCCTCATGCTGCTGTCCGCTGTTTGGGAGTGGAATTTGGATTCTCTTGTGCCTAGTCGTGTGCATGAAGAATTGATGATGGGGCAATGTCTTGTTTTTGCAGGAGATATTTTTACCTCATCACGTTCCAGTCATATCTCTATTGCGCTTAGGCACCTGCAACAACATTTACAGCTTGGATGGATGCAAGACCTGAACTTGGACATCTCTGTAATAACCTGAGAATAGATAGATAGATTTTGAAGGCTGAGTGGCCTTGTTAGAGGATATGTTGTATAGTAAATTAGTTGCTATATAGATATGTGTATCATTCTCTCTTCTCATTGTGGACCTGTAGAGATAAGGAAAAATGTCTAGGAAAATGCAATTTACAAGAAACATTCTTGCTCGTATATCTTTCCCGTTAGATGTATATAAAATGTGGGTGCAGGTGCTTAATCATGTATTGTCGTCGTTGAACAGTGACCTGTTTATTATGGGAGATTAGGAAAAATGAATGTTGACACCATTACTCAAAGCATTTCACTGTCGGGGTGTACTACTTGTTTTGTTCTTTGAGCTTTTGTGCGGATTATTTTGGAGGAACCGAAACATCTCTTTTCTGCTGGTGGCCCTTAACCATGTGTTACCTGTTCTACAAGTCGAACCTTATTTCTTTTCACTGTAAAATCGTGTCAGAGTCCTATGATTGATTCTCGTTGGGCTTCGACCGAAGGTAATGTTTCCTCCCATGGCCGTCTTACTTTCAAATTGGTTCTCCGGATTACTCAGTGTGGAGTAGATAAGTCTTGAGGTGCATTGTCTCGATGGTTAATGTAGCAGAAGAGTGATCCCAGTAACTAGGATGGGTGAAAAGGGCGAGAGGAGAGCTGGGATAAAACCGTGGTTTGCCTATGGAATGCGGAACACATGAATATCTCGGAGAAGATCTTGGCACTTTGATATTCTAGTTTTACTTGGAGATTATGAACCAATGCATCGGCATCATGTCCGCTAGATAGTGTTATGTGCACGATTGACCGTATCGCGTCCCCTCTTATATTTAGGATCTTGATTGCGTGTTCTTGCTTAGGCATACCTTCAGATGCCCTTGACACCCCTCCTACCCCCACGCCGCCCCCCTCCCAAAAATAAAAATGGAAGCACCAAGGACATTGTCGGTGACTTTGGATCATCATCATATTATAGAGAAGATTATCTATAAATTTCTAAACATGTTATATTTTTGCGAAGTGGTTATAAATTTTTTATTTACGTTAATTTAATCATAAGTCTTTCATTGAGTCCATTCATCAAAAGCGGATCAAACTTTTAAAATAGTGGTGATTTTATAAAAATTC
The DNA here is from genome assembly GCA_014182385.1 of Eucalyptus viminalis. Classification (NCBI taxonomy): domain Eukaryota; kingdom Viridiplantae; phylum Streptophyta; class Magnoliopsida; order Myrtales; family Myrtaceae; genus Eucalyptus; species Eucalyptus viminalis. The sequence continues at coordinate 4,954,027 of CM024536.1, forward strand.
ATCAAGTAGAAAAACCGAGTTCAAATCTTTTAAAGGCTATTTACCTTCTCAATTATACATTTCCATACTTTAGATTAAAAGCTAAAAATCCAGCTTACACGTGGAGTGTTAAAATAATTAAATATTAAACCACACTTTCATTTAATAGTTAAGTTTTAAAATAATTCGGTAGTGATTTCCATAAAATCTCATTTTATTTTTTGAGAAGAGAGGAAATTATTTATAATTTGATAAATCATAATGAAGATTACATAACCTATTTATAAAGTTATATGAAATGACTAAATAAGATAATATATTAATCAAGATGCCTACAATCAAATAGATATTCATAATCTTGATAATACAAAAATACCAACAAAATCATCCTAACTATCTCTAACAAGAATGGTTGACATGGATGTTTGTCATTTTACATAGCGTTGATATGGATATTTTTAACAAACTTAGTATTTTCTAAGTTTTATTAATTTTTTATTTTATTTTCTTTTTCCTTCATTATTATTATTATTATTGGTTTCCCACAGTGGCTGTAAGGTCACACAGTTGCTTGTTGGTCTCTCTAAAGAGGCCGTCGCCGTGGCCGTGGCCAAGCCTTTGGCTGTCAAGGCCGCTGCCTTTGCCAATAGCTAGCTAGCCTCGAGACTACACAGAGGCACGACCAAGGGTGAGGCCAACTCCAACCTAGACCTCCGCTAGCTATGGGTGAAAGTGGCCATGATGACCTGGCTATCGACTAGTGACTGGTGAGCTCCAGCAATTGTCGGCGACTCCAGCAATCACCACCATGGTAAACAAAAAAAAAAAAAAGAGGAAGAAAAATATAATAAAAGAAAAATTAATAAAAATTACAAACAAATTAATATTGATAAAAATTATGTATATCAACATGCCTTCGTCAGCGATTTCTAGCTAAAATTATCAAAATTGACTCAATTTGCAAAATGTGAGCTTAGGACTTAACTAATGCAATTAGAAGTGCAAATGGTTCAGGAGCTTTTGGACAATCTTTACTGTGAAATTCTGATGCATTCGGATTTAGTGAAAAGATATACTCCCAATGCAAACAAGGAGATCCCCATCACGTGATCGAAAGAGATAATTTCATTCAACTGTCGGCAGATCTAGCTCGAA